>UELU01141655.1:1028-51936 GCA_900490025.1 Megastigmus dorsalis
TGGGGAAATATTATTTTTGCCTGCATACCTAAGAAGGGGGAGGGGGAGAGAAGGAATGATATTGGGGTATACCTTTTCCCTTCAGTTGAGTTTAGTCTACGGACCTACAAACATCTACTTTCGTGCATATTGACAGTTTTGTGAAAAACACCTATAGTACAATGTCAGATACCGGTTACCGTACTCGTAGATCAGTAAGTAGCGAATCATTGCTAAATATATTCATAAATAATTTAAACTTTTAAACAGTTAAATTGGATGAAAAATAAAAAAGGGCTAAATAAAACTTAGTTAAATTTATTTTTTTTTACTATAATTAAAGTTTTATAAGATTTATATCGTTTACTGAAGCATATTTTACATTCCTACTCAGCTATAACTTAAAGGCACCTTTTCATGCTTAATTATGACAGATTTAGTAAAAGACTAATTTTCGGTATAGAAATATGTGCGATTGAACCTTAAAACATTACTATTTGATCCATACAATGTATTTTTTTTACTTCAATATTAAGGAAAAAGTATTTGGTAGTTATTAATATTAAGTTTCATTGTTTTGTACATTATGGCTGCATTTGATTGCAACTAATATAAACTTACATTTTGTTCGTCACTTGAATCTGCTTGACGCCGTGTCGCCAAGTATGTTTATAGTCATTTTAAGATTAAGAATACAAACTGCTAAGATTGCTGCTAAACCTTACATTTTGAGGCAGTAGCGACAAACCCGTTTATTCTTTCTCTAATATCTTTTTCTATTTGCAACGAAAATTAATATTTGGACTTGAGCGGCGTAGTACTCGAAACAATGAATCGTCCTGTGCTAGCTGAAGTCGATCTGATTTGTCGTTTTTTCTATTAATTGGAACCAGTAGGACGCGTTTATGCATTGACAGCTAAACTCAAAATTACGGATATATCTACATGTGTTTATAACTTTTAATATTTATAATTTTGCGTAATATCGGGACTTGGCCAGCGTAGTACTCGTTGCTATTAATCATTTTGTGCAAGATCGGGCTTACGTGATTTATCGTTTTTTAGATTAACTGGAACATAAAAATAGATCGAACAGCCTAAGGAGGGGGGACGCTACTGCTTCCCCTTAATGGAAGTTATTGCAAATGATAAGTAATTAAAAACTCTTTTAAACGTATATTGTACATTTTTATAAGCCTCATACATAAAAGAAGTTAAAAATTTTAAACATTAAATATAGGCATTTTTAAACATTGAAAAAATAATGTAAATAATGTATAAATTTTCATGAAGATTAGTTGTTATTTACGACCTCTATCGTTGATGGTATATAAATGGAATATAAATATATTGTTTCCTCGAATAATAATCATAATAACCCCTATTACAAAAAAAAATTCATGAAATTTTAATTCTTATTTTCGGAGAAATAGTATATATATACACACTCGACATTTTCGCAAATACGAAAAAAATTCCGAGGGGGTTCATCCAAAATATGTTCTGAACGTTTTGGGTCAGAATATCAATTGCTAAACAATTTGTAACTAAAGAGTTTTTATAGTTTCAATAAAATGTTTTTCTTAAAAAATTCCTTGTAATCATAATTTTTTGATACTATAAAATTAATCAATTATCTGAGACAAGTATTGTAGAATTAACTAACTTTTCATGTTTTATTTAGCTTAAAAAATAAAAATTTCTATTATAACAAAGAAATAGAACATAAAAAAGAATATCTTAAATAATTTGATTTTGTATAAATTATTGAATCCTTAATAGAAAAGTTATTTCCTAATGGATACAGCTTTAAACATTTTTTAATGCAGTATAGCCAAAACTTTGCATTAGTAAGGCATACTGTGGTAATAAAACAAACTATTTTGAAATATACCTTCTGATTTATTAAAAAAAATCTTTTTTATTATAGGAAATTCGGAAAGAGAAGCCAGATAAAAAATCAAGTGCTATGGCTTTGTTAAAAGCACAACGTGAAAAAAAACGAGAACGAGGTGTGTTATCATTAGAGAAAAAACAAAAACAACAAATTGAAGAACAAAAACAACAGCCAATAGATAAGCGTGGAATAAAAAGAAAGTTTAAGGCGTCTGATATGAATTCAGATGACAGTACCTCATCAGATAGTGCTGAAGAATACGATCCCAGCAACCCTTATTTTAGTTTAAAGCCAAAGTCTAAAAAAGTTGTTTACGTTAATACTAAGGACGACTTAAATAAAATACGTTTATCCCGACAAAAGATGGAGAGATTGGTGAATCTTCCCTTCTTTGAGAGAATTGTCAAGGGTGCTTTTATTAAAATTAATATTGGAAATAACAATGGCAGATCAGTATACAGGGTTGCCGAAATTGGAAGTTTATGTGAAACAGACGATATCTACCAATTAGGTAGTATTATGACTAATAAATGTCTGAAGCTAAAGCACGACGCACAAGAATGCGTTTTCAGATTGGAATTCATATCAAATCAGGAGTTTACAGAGGCAGAATTCTTTAAGTGGAAGGAGACTTGTGCCTTTGAGGGAATATCTATACCCACTTTAGATGAGGTCGATCAAAAATTAAAAGACATTGAAGAAGCAATGGCGTATGAATTTAAGGAAAAAGATGAAAAAAAAATAGTTAGCGATAAAGGACAGTGTAAAGAGATTACGCACAATTATGCAATGAAGAAACTTCGACTAAAGTTTGAAAGAGACCATGCCGAATTCAGAGGAGATGTTGAAACCGCTAGTCGACTTAATGTGGAAATTAGCAAGTTAGAAGAGCGAGCGTCAGATTTGGATAAAAGGCGATCTGCTACTATTTCAAGAATATCTCATATTAATAATAGAAATAGAAAAAAGAATATAAAAGAAGCAGAGAAGGCCATATGGGTAAGTTCAAAGAAAAATACAAAATTCTATCATTTATCAGATATCTAATCACCTAAATCATTTTTTAATTTTTTTTTCACATATTCTAATTTTCTCTTCTTTCTGGAATTTTATCAGAAATTAATATTTCACTGCATAATTTTCTTTAAAACATTTCATTTTCTAGTCATTTCTATAATCTATATATCATTGAAATTTTACAGGAGGAAACTAAGGAAAATACAGGAAAAAATATCTATGATCCATTTACAAGAATAAGTACGAGGCCGAAAAAGTATTGTCAAAAATCAAACAAAGTTCCAGCTCCCAGTTCAAACCCAGCAGTAAAAGAGAACGTTACTGTACCAGAAGTTAAAAATAAATGTAATACAAATACAGATATGTTTGATGCGCATAATTTTGATATTGATATTGAACTAGGACCAAGTCCACAGCAAGTAATCCAGTTTTAGACATTCTAAAGCCGACAAAATCCAGCAGTGGAGAACGTAATAGTGAAAAAGACACATTCATGGGTGATGCAGAAGATCAAGCGAGTCTTGCACAAATGACTGGAAAAACAAAAGAAAACAAGAAATTTTCCATTGTAATCAACAGAGATTACAAGAACAAGATTCGAAATTGAAGAGATATTGAGAATGGCAAAAGAATTACAGAAACAGAAAGAATCTAAAAGAAAAGAAGGTAGTGATGTGAAGAAAATTGACCGAGCACTAGATCCAAAACCGAGAAGTAAGGATCGTAAAAAACTAATGAAGAGAAACAAGATAAAAAATTAAGTGCAATCAAGTGCATCGATAGTGTTCAAGAAGAATAACAAAGTAAATATAGTCCAAATTTAAAGACAAAGTCTACGGAAGACGATTAATTAGTAAAATAAGATTATCCCGACACAAGATCGCAAGATTTGTGGATATAATATATCATCAAATGAATATTTGTTTGATGCGCATAATTTAGCAAGTAATCCAGTATGCGAACTTCCTAAATTATTGTATGTAAATACAAATATAAGAACTATTTTTTAATATCGAATTAATGCTCTTGTTTTATAACCAATCCATATAATTTGTATTATTTTATATTATTGTTTTTTATTTAATTTGCTACTGTGAGTCAACGTATTGCTCACAATGAAAATATCATTGCGATTGCAAAATGACATAATTGCTCGTCATTTATGTCATATATAAAAGTTAGGCGACTCCGTTTACTTTTTAATACGCTTAAGAGGGAGCCAGAGGGTTTGCCTAGTCTTAACATAACGCACTTCTTAAAGTTTGAAACTCAATGAAAAAGTGCAGCACATCGACTTGACGGAACAAAATCGCCGAAAACTCGATTTTCGAATCTATTACAGCAATCTCAGCAATCGATCGGATCTTTCTCGCAATAGGCTGTTATAGCGGTCTTCCGCGGAGACTCTACGGAACCTATACGGGTTCATTGCTTTTCTCCCTGCAGCAGCACAATGTAAAGCCTTGACCCGCGAGGGCTCGAGCATCGGCAGCAGCTGTACACCGGCATTCATGGTGCGACCTTCGCCTTCGGCAAGCTTCGAGGGCTCTGCCCGCGGTATTATATACGCGAGAGAGTGGAGACCGCGAGCACTGCGCGCACCTTCTTGGTCAAGGTAGTTCTCTCTTCTCTCTCTCTCTCTCTCTCTCTCTCTCTCTCTCGCGGCCGACTCGAAAGATCTACGCGGCCTTGCCCCGAGGACCAACGACTCCCCCTCCTTCCCCTTTCTATACCTCCGGCAGCTTCGTCATACGCGCGCTTCATTGTTATTTATTCTTATTGCACAAATGCGAAATACTTTACGAGGCTTCTGTGCAGCGTTTGCCTTGTAACGCGAAATTATTTACCTGGGCCGGCGAGGCATATGGCTCTGTCTCTCCGCCGAGTTATTATATATTGCTGCTGCTGCTGCTGTGGTGTGTGATTGGCTTTTTGTGTCCGCGCCGCCTATGCGCGCCTGTATATAAACAATCCTTTTTGAAAAGCTTATTAACTTCCGCGTATTGTGTTATTTATACATTTGGTTTATTCATCTGACGCTTCGGTTTGTAACGGATATATTTGTCAATGTGCGCCGTGCGCGTGCTTGTGTGCGTAAGAGTGGACTATTCATAGCCCTGAGTGTATGACTTTTAAATGAAAGCTAATTTAAATAATAGGTATGCGTTATGGTGTACAGTTGCAGTGGTGACATTTGCATATTTGGCAGGTGGATAATAGCAAGGAGGAAATTGATTGTGGAGATGGGTATACCATCGGGTAATTTCGGAATAGTAATGTATGCTAAGGATTAGTGCGTTATATCTTTAATTTAGTATCGATATGGCGAGTGACTTCTCGCACTTCTGTAAAGCGAGAAAAAATATTTTTCTCTTTCACCGATCTTCGAAGCTTAAGCTCATATTTCGACAAAATTGAAACTAACTTTTTCGAGAGTAACAAGATTTTAACGCTATGGTACATGCCACGTGTTCATTTCTCGAGTGTTTAGTGTACATCGGCATTAAATCCAATCGAATATCAATACCAATAACTCCCTTGAAGTCACATCGACATGTTTCTAAAGATCGTGCATATCCGAACCCTGCGCTCGCAATAACGAAATTTCATCAGCGATCCCAGGATCTGCATAACTCACCGTAGCGCTCAAATATATTTCCACATTTATCCCGCAACTTGGTATACATATTCCAGCTCATCGGAGGTGGGTTAAAACACGAACGAAAAATCGCGAATATATACATACGTACATCGGCACCGCGGTGCAAAACAAAGCTGCACGCGAGGAGAGGCCCTCGTACATATGTACACGTGTGCCGCACGAATCGATATAATTCACAATTTACAACCTGTGCAGTGCATCGCCACCCCCTCGGTCGAAAAAAAGAACAAACTTAGAGTCGGCAAGCTCTCGACGCCAAATGATGATTCAAAATATCCCGAAAGTATCCATTGCTTATATATAGAGAGATCCCGCTGCCGATCGTTAATCACGATTTAGCCGTATAGCGCGCCTATATGTATATATTTCTCACGAGCTTCACCTCTCGGCGAATGAACGAGCGGCGCTGTGTCAATGTCAGGAACACACTCGGCGCGCATACAGCCCTCTCCCTTTCGCGAGCCTGTGTGCACATGTGTGTGTGTGTGCGTGTGTGCGTGTGCGCGCGATACTCAAAACAGGCCGTGCACAGCTCCTCTATCGTATATATCGGGTGTGTATAGTACTCTTTTTGAGAGAAGGAGCGAGAGATGGATGTAGAATCTATGGGGGTAGTCGGGCGTGCTTGCACGTACAACAGGCACAAAAGCCTCTCTTCTCTCTCTGTGTACGTATGTGTATGTGTGTGTGTTTATCGGAAAGGAGGGATAGAGAATGCGAGACAGAGAGAGAGAGAGAGAGAGAGAGAATTCGCGTATGTCGGAGAGTTGCGCGTGAATTATGGCGCCTTCGTCTCCTCGGCGCGTGTAACTGCGTGCGTGTCTGCAGCTCTCTCTCTATATATACGCCACGAGGGATGCACGTATAACCCGTGTGTATATATATATACAAATATATATACCTACTCTTTTACGCGAAGCCGCACCCGATATCCTGGAAATAACGAGAGAGAGAGAGAGAGAGAGAGAGAGAGAGAGAGAGAGAGGGGCGCAAACGGAATGTTGCGCGCGTTCGCTTGTTTTCCAGGAAGGGGGTGTGGGGTGAGAGTGCGCAAATGTGTAAGTGCTTTTTATAGAGAGTGAGAGAGGGAGAGGGAGGGGGGCTTTTTACTTTTTGGATTTGCAGGGCAGGCGCGCGTTGTATTTCGCATTAGTTCCGAATTTTTCGATCGGGCTGGGAAATGGACGCTGATACTGTGGATTTGTTTCACGGTAAAGGAGATATATTTCTAGCTTTAGATCATTGAACTGCAGTGTACGGTGAAATATTTTATCGAAACGTTCGAGAGGATGATAACCCGACCCAACCCGGGTAGCACAAAAAAAAAAGTATTATTCTATTAATTTTTACTCGATGAATGTCTAGCGCTCTTCTTCTAGAAATAGAAAATCCATTATATAAACTTCCGGACAGAAAAGATTCATAGTCTGTAAAAAACACTGTAAAACGAATAAAATCTAAGTGTAATAAATATAGTTAAGCCATAAAACTCTCATTAGATTACTGTACTCGATAGCGTCGCACCAGCTGCACGATAATGAATACTCTCGCGGCAATCAAAGAAAACTCGTAAAACGACGAGTTTAAACCACACAGAAATAGCAGGAAAAAGCCATTCTCATTCCATCGGCGAATTTCATATATAGCCAAAACCTCGTGTTCGATAGACTAAGAAATAACAACCACCTAGGGAAAGTCACTTTAGTGAGTAAGCAAAGGTACGCGCCGCAGACGCATTACTATCAATTAAAGTACCGGTCGAATTGTTGTTAGCCAACTTTGATTACCTCGCGGTTCGGTACGACTACCACTGCCTATAGAAACGCTGTGAACTGAACGTCTTTATGTATGTCTGCAAGGTCGACCCCCTAATAATTACACATTATTTTAGTGCTAATGCGGTTCTCGCTATTACTGTATAAATTCGTTTTGATATTAAGTGGTTTCGCGCGAGCCGGTGTTAATTCAAGTTTTAACTTGCTGCTGATGTGTAATTACAACATTATTTGTGCTACCTTTTTAATTGAATCGCTCGGTACAAACTATTTATCGTTATATTTCTATGGAAAATCCGATTATAGCTATATTACTTTTTGCGAAAATGTTAAGTTATAATTATTGCACGAGAATTAGAATTGTGAGCTTATATCTTAGAACTTACATAATATAGTTTTAATTAATCGGTGAAAGCATTACGTTTAAATTGCTTTATAAATGAGTGGCATGAAATATTGTGTACAAAATTATGTTCGTATATTCCATAGGCAAAATTTTATGTGCTACTTTGTTATAAAATGTTTACACTTTATCACTAGCCATTACGCACAGTATGTCTGCAAAAAAAAGTACAAAACCTAAATTAAATTTTTTAATAACGCAAATGCAGCCGCGTTAAATTATGGTGCACGCATTAAAATGAGATAACATTATCGAAGTATAATTTACAGCTTTTTAAATTAATGAATTTTCATATTTAAATCTATACAATAAAAACAATTAATTTTAAAAAAAAAGGTGGATGCAGTTTGTTATGATTTAAATTTACAGCAAAGTACTATATATGCAAGATTCATCGTAAACGCTTGATCATGCGCAGGTAGAAAACATGTGGCTGGCAATATAAAAAAGGGTCCCTCGAAGCGTTTAATGATGCAAAGGGTTTAATAAAAATTTTATCCGCCCATGAAATCTTCGAATAAATAAACCACTGATTACAATAGATTTTTATGGACTGTCGAGTAAACGATCGACTAAATGAAACGATTTTTTTTACAAATATGCAGTCAATACTAAAATAATCGAGGCACAAATATTGTGATTTCGAGCAGATGTCTCGGCTTTTTATTGCAAGAAAATAATAAGAAAAAAATAAGAAAGTTATATTCTCGGTATGAAAATCCAAAATTAACCAATGTTCAGAATATTAAATAAAACGAACAACATTTTAAAGTCCTCTACATATTTAAAAACTCACGCTCGTATGAAAATAAAATTAAAATCCTGATCTTGCCGCACTACCCGAACGATATTTCTGTTATCGCATTTATAGACGGCTTCGACTTCGACTCTGCTGTATTTCGTATCTGAAACTCCACTGTAAAACGGGGACATATCGATTTGAAGCTTTTTGGTGTGTGACACTGTCGATGTATATGTGTGGATATAGTGGAAAGGGAGAAAAGAAACGACAAAGAAGAATGCAGGGGAGACAAAAGGGAGCAAGAGAGCGATGCCAGCCTTTTCTATGTAAAGACGAGCTTGAATATATAGTTAAAATGATTGAAGAGTAGAGTGGATGGTATGCATATATAGGATGGATCTATTATAAGAGGGTGGATAGAAACTGGTGCACAATGGCGATAATAATGACGGTTGAATGCACGGGGGTTTTTCGTGGAAAGTTATTATCAAATCCGTTTATGAATGTTTAAATTCGCATTGATTTAGCGCAAATCGTTACACACGCTGGATATACCGGACGTTCAGTTTGCCACCGTAGTCATGTATTCGAAAACTTTTATATCGCAGTATATGTTTTACTTTGGAATTTTCAAATGCATAAAATATACTCTTTATATGTACGGACGTGAAAGTTTTTTATCTGCTAAAGTTCCTACTGTATCGTGGTATTTTTTAAAATCTCGTCCAGCTCACATAATTCATAACCAATAGAGAATGTTTCCATTACCAATGATAATAATTCAAACCATTTCATTCGGGGAATATTGGCTTTCCAATAAATCGCTCATAATAAAATTCCCACGGACTGCTTATGCAGATTCGCTCGTTTAATTACAGTCCGCGAGTTCTAATACCGAGTCAGTGAACCAGTAATTGTTCTGGGGGACGAGGAGAGGGGAGGGGGGATTCAACAGTGTACAAACGGCGTATACACACGCGTACATATATACGTGCCAGGCTACACGTCCAATTAACGTTTACCAGGGTCCGAGAGGCGGTAACGCGCATATGCGACCGGATAAGGTGGACATTTATTTAACGATTATTATTGGATAATGTGCATATGTGCATGCGCGATAGTATGGGACTAGGCCGACGACACATCCGAACCAGCGGCAAACTTGGATAACTCGTGCGAAATGCGCGACTCTTGTAACGGATGCGCGCGCAAACTTCTGAATTCCCGTGGATAAAATGCTGGCCCCCTAAAAGTTGGAAAGCGTTTGTGGCACTTGTCCAAAAAATTTGGAAGCACAAGGACGACAGAGAGGAAGATAAAAGGATGGAGAAGAGAAAACAAACGAGAGACTAAGAACTTGGCACTTACACAAGTATATTTGCAGTTGCACATTTAAAATACAGGCAATTTTTCTTATTTATCACAAAATGTATACGTAATAGCATAAAAAAGCGAGTGCGCGAAGGAAGGGCTTATGATAATCCGACGTTATCTCGTGGTTAGCCACTGCACTTCTTAGCCACGCAGAAGGGAAGCGGAGTTGTGGGGCTTCGGAATCATGCGAACTGACGGTACGGACTCGTGTCGTGTTCTCTCCCCCTCCACAACCCTCACGCGCACTTGTGCCTTCCGAATTTTCAAGCCTTTATAGTGCCTATAGGCTCTAAAGCTCGATTAAGCTTGCGCCGCAAGGAGAGTCGTTATACACCGGGGGAACGCGTCCGATTAAGAGGTAGTCGTTTACTTTCTACGAGTTCCCGGTTTTCACGCCCGCTTTGACTTATCAGTCCTTCATATACCTGAATTAAGTTGTAGCTATTGTATATGGATTTTTAAGGATGGATAGATAATACGTGTCGTTATGCTATCAGAATAATTAAAATTCGGTATTATAAATATTAAGATGTAGGAAAGGAATACGAAGATGTGTATGAAAAAACACAATGTGACGAGTATAATTGGAAAACAAACATTTCATATGCTAAAATTTAAAGTAATATGAAAGTCTGACATTTTTAGGACCATACTAATACAAGAATTGGAGATAGAAAATGGAATGATTTGAATTTTAAATTCACTTTTCTTTCTTATAATAGAGCTATTTACTTTTGAATAACTTAGAAGAGGAGATTTCGTTTCCCGTAAAAGTAACTGGTAATACAATTGCAACTTCAAAAACAATTTCCAATCATCGAAACTTCTGTTTAAAAACCTTCCGAACGATTTCCCTGCTCAATATTCCCTGCAGTAGTATTTTCAAAGGCACCGCGTCGACACTCTCGCACGGCAAAAAAAAACAGCGTCGAGCGTCGAATGGAAGATGCAACGGAATAAAGGCGGCTATAAAAAAAGTATAAACGAAGAGAGAAAAGCTGAAAGGTATATAAGAATATAGAACATCGCGAGCAAGACGTTACGGTTTCTCGCACTCGTAAGGGGCTGTATCGCTGCGTACGAGGGCGGGTGCACAGAAGGGGTGCGCGCACGCGAAAATGTCGCGACATCTGCTGCCTCCGCTGCCGACGCCGCGCGAAAATTATTAATCCCGTCAGAAGTAGTAAATCGCGTTTCTGTCAAGAAGCGAAGGCAGCGGCAACGCAGCAAGAGAGAGACAGAGAGAGAGAGAGAGTACGGGGGGAAGACTCGACGATCCTCGTCGTCGGCTTTGATTTAGCGCTCTTAGTTCTCTAAGGCTGAAAAAACCCCTTCATCCGTGACTACGCGCCGCGCCATTTACGGATTTACGATGGTTCCGGGCTTTGCGAAAAATCCATCGTTGCGTGGGTTTTTTTTTTCGTTTTTTTTTTTCATCGAAGTCCCGGAGGCGATATTCGGAAATCGTTTAGAGCCATTCGTTTCGAGGGAAAAATCAGTTGGAATTGCCTGGCGCCGCCGAGCTGGTCCGAGGTGTGCGCAGGAACGCAGCAGCAGCCGAGGCACTGATTTATGGCGGCGCATTAAGAGCTTTACACTTTGTCTCCGGGAAATTATCGCTCCCGCTTCGGCGCGAGGAAAATCTCACGCCCGATAATATACGCCCTTTGCTTATAATTTAGATGAGAAGGTTTTTCTCTTTTTTTTTTTGGTTGCTCGGACTTGTGACGCTTTAGAGGAAAGTCGTCTTTGATTTGCCAGATTTTAATTTCTGGCATTGATTTGTTTATGCATGACGATCGACTGGTGAGAATGGCGGAACGTGATTCGATACATTTTATAAATAAATATTTTACCGAAAACTATTTTTCATCTACTAATAAGATTACTATGTATTTGAAGTTAAAAATTGAGGGAGAAATATAGTAAAATATCATCGTCATCATTCATAACGCAATGAAGTGCGATTATCAAAATTAATTTAGAAATAATTCGAATAAACCAAGTCATACGATATTATGATTGATATTTAAATTAACCGCAGGGATTCGAACGTTGAATAATCGTCGAGTTCGTTACCTTCTCGTGTAATCGAACTTTTTTATGGCATTAATTTCAAACTAAACTTGAAATTTTGATATTTTCAGTACATAAATTGACCAGTACGCGGCAAACTTAATTCTCAGTTTTTCGCAGCACTCCCACCTTTTTTTGCGAACGGCAGCCCTGAAAAGAGAAAATCTTAGCATGGCAGTCGTTGATCAATATGAAAAATGAAGGCAGTTTACACCCGTTGGAGGAACATCGCTCGCGTATAATATATTTTCCCCCCTTCGATTGAGTCTTGCAGGCGCGCACCATTCATCAAAACAACACGCCACACTGTCCTTCTTTTTATAAATGAGAATATTTATCGTTTTGTTAAAAACGTTAAATACAAATGTTGTTTAGCGATTATTGGGTTTTCCGGGGGTTATTGCGGGGTGAGAAAAAAATTACCGCTAGTCTAGACACGATGAATACTCATCAAGTCGAAATGGATGGTTATTAATAAACGAGTCGTTTAACTGACCTCATCTCTCTACCTGTAATGGAATTTCTGAAGCGCTGACGAAACGCGAACCCTCGAATTCAACCCCTTTTCTGACGAATAAGCTGGTTTTCATGTTTAATTTGTAGTCGCGGTACTCGTTACATTTTGCAATTTCCTTTTTTTAATCTCTCTCGCACTTTATGTAATTCGATTTTAAATTACAAGCTCCAAATTGTCAGAGCTCCACCGAGAAATGGCTAAAATTATAAATCAACGAAAAACAGAAAACTTAGCTTGATTATATAGCTTAATCTCGTTCTACTTATGAAAATGTAATAGCAGCTCATTCCCGTGAAAATACCTCAACTAAAATATTTAAAATCCTCAGAACAGACTTTCTCACGTACGATAATGTTAAAGAATTCGCAGATTCGTTATACGGCAAACAATTTTTCCACCCGCGGTTCGCAACAACAGCATCAGTTACACAGTATATAATACACAAGCCAACACACCGTTCCACGCGAACAATATTCTCCTTTGCTGCCTATACACGCGAAAAAAAAACAACTCGCTACGCAGTCGATGATTTCCCTAGCGATGTTGTTGCAGAGAATATAACCAGCCGCTGCTGCTGGTGTAGAAGGCCGCTACTTAAAGGCCATAAATGAAATTTAGCTCCGACCTTCTCTATTTGACGTTTAGGTATAAGGATACGCGCGCATAGTCGCGATTCTCTCTCTCTCTCTCTCTCTCTCTCTCTCTCTCTCTATCTCACTTTCGCGGGATGTACACCCCGGCGCGGCGCGGGATTACCGGTTATTAACTTTTATGTGCATTCGCGCAATGGCTCTATCGGCCCCTTATCTTTTCGCATACACATATACACGCTGAGAGGCATTTCTACCAAGGCTACCACTTCGTTCGATCTTGTCTTTTTCTACCAACCGCGAGATATCGAGATTGTACCGTAGCGGGGACTGGACTCGGGCGAAGCGTCGGCGCATCGGCGATTAATTCTATGCCGTTTGTAAGCTAGTCCAGCCGTCGCCTCTGTAGCTCCACACTGCGGCAGCTTTTTTGTCTCGCGGCTCCGCGTCGTTATGCGCTATGTATCAATTGAATCCTGAAAGTGATCTATGCTGCGATTTGTCTTGTTTTGCGGGAGTCGCTGGCGCCTCTCCTAGAAAACAGACTCTCATTTCCTTTTCATAGTTTCTTTCGACGAATGCCGTCTTGTACTCTTAATCATTGCTTCGCTCAAATGTATTACATTAAAATTAATTCTGATTTTTAAAGATAAGTTCTACGTTAAAAGTCGCGTTCGTTGGTTTTGAAACAATAGAAAGTAAACGTTGCGCGGTGAATCGTTCCCGGCAATCGCTCTAAAGGTGTGTAATTCCAAAAAATAAATTGCTTATAACAACGTAAAGTGCGGCGGGCGATGCTATTTCATTTTGTAACCAGACGCAATGATGCGCGCGCTTTAAAGTCCCTCTCGGCCACAAGAATGCATTGCGATGCCAACCGCATTTCATGAATTCAATAAGATGAAAGAGCGCGTAATATGACGCAACCTGTCAGTCTGCACCACAAATTGCGAAATCAAATTAGAACGGAACCGTGTTTTTAAAGTGTTGCCCGAGCTCGCAGAGATTACAGGCTCTTTTATACGGGGGGGCCTAAAGCGAACAAGACCATTGATGTTAATCCTAAGTTAAATTTTTTAAGCAGGATAAAATACATCGGAGAAAAGTATTATGGAAGAATTTTGTAAACGTAACGTGTAAATGTATCCTTTTATCGTTCTCGAGATAACGTCCTTCGATCCACGTAGGCTCGATATCCCGAATGGGATTAGCCAGCCGCGCGGGAAGCGCGAACTGTTCCGATTATTACCGCTACGATATTGTCCAGGGATTAAGAGCGAGGGCGAGATTCCGATGCGTATCTGGAGATTAATAATTTACGCATAGTATTTCGGAGCTTTCGGATAATTAATTTACGAGCTCCATTTGTTGCGCAAGCTATGCCAATTGTGGCGATAAGCTATTACGGTTCCTACCTTCGACATCGTTATAGTGCGTGCGTAGGAATTTATTGCTTTCAATCGTCATTTGCAAATTTCTGTCGTACACAAATTTTCTACCATATATTGAATTTCCATTTGTGCACGCGATGCATTTCAAACGAATCCAATCGAAATGTACATCGCAGCTATCGACAATTATACATTGACATATCATATTGTTCTAAAACAAGTGACTGATTTATAAAAATTGATCATACCAGAATACGAGCAACGAAGTAAGCAAAATAATTTCCATGCATGCCCACACCGGATTACCCCAACCGATTGAAGCAACAAAAACGAAACCACTTAGATATGCGCGTAAATTACAGCCGAAATCCCCGCAACAGAGCGAAAAAAAAGTCCACTGTAAATATCCATCGAATAATATTCTCGTACAATCCCGCGCGTACACATTTTTCTATATATGCACTGCAGGTGTAGGCAGGCAGGAGTGGCCCTCCACAACAAGCAAATCGCTCGTACGGAGAGCAGACCAACCCTCCCCTACAGTGTACGGTATAACGCGAACAAGCCAACGGCCATACCTACTCTTCCTTTATGCAAACGAGTACCTCGTTTCTAAATTGACTTTCCTCCACCGACGCCGCAGGAGTCGCACCGCGCCTTCGTAATTAATATCTCGCAGCGCGGTGCTAATCCACCATAGCCGAAAGCCGCGTCGAGTTCAATTCGAGACCTACCTTCAGCATCTCTCTCTCTCTCTCTCTCTCTTCCCCTCGAAATTTGGCGAGAAAGAGACTCTAGTCTGTGCGTGTGTGTGTGGGTACGCGAGAGGATTAACGGCCGCTCTGGGACACATCGCGCACACCGCGCGAGTGAGAGAGAGTCGCGCGGGGAATGAAATTTCCATCGCCGCAGTTATATTATATATATATATATGTATACGCCGACGAATGCGTATAGGTGCTGAGCAGCGGGAATAAATTTTGATTTGAGAATCGCGCTCCCGGACAGCCTGCAGTGGGTGACTCTTTTTTATACGTGCAGAACGCGCGCGCGCCCGATGATAAAAAATATTTGAGAGGGTGCAGTGTGTGTGCGCGTTGGGAAAAGTTGTAATTCGACGGAAATTTCGATCTGTAGAATTTTCGGTTCGATTCGCTATACGGTTTTTATTAATCGCGCGTTTTTTTTTTTTTTTTCAGTGTGCGCGTTGAAGAGATATACTTTTATGCGACTTGCTAATGAATTGTTTTGTTGTCAATTTCATTTCGCTAAAAGTACTTGTTTATATGTTTCGTGAACAAAGTTTATTTTTTCATGGGAGTGTGAATTCTGTGAGAATTGCAATGTATCGTTGCCGAATCGTTAATACAAATGAAATTGAGTGTCTTGAGTACGCGGATAATTTAGTGCCACTATATATATATATAATCAAGTATTTGTGGGATCAAGTAATAATATCGGCTTTGTCGCAAAACTATTTTCGTTGATTTTTAAACCAGAATTACAGTTTGTTTAGCAATATTGACACTATGATATTCCGCTGTCTGCACGTATACACACACGTATGCAGATATATAGACTGTTATCGATCGCGAAAACCTATAACAATTATTATTTATTTACTATATTGTACCTACACGTCGTGAAAATTCTGAAATTCGTCTTTTTATAGCCCAAGCGCTAAACTCACCCGCGTCGCGCATAAAACTTATTCTCTATTTATAATAGAAATTTTCTTTTATTCATCGGTTTAACCGCTTTAATAAAAATTCGCATTCACGAAAAGCCATAACACGCTTCACCTTACGACCGACTGCCATCGCTCATTCTCAAGCACTTCATATCCTCGTAAAATTACTCGATCCATCTCTCTCTCTCTCTCTCTCTCTCTCTCTACCTCTCTTTCCCTTTGGTCTTCGCAAACATTCTCGTAAAACATTAAGCAATAAATCGGTAACTGTTTGTTTAATTCTTGCAAGCAGCTAAAAGATAAACAGTTAACGTAATTGAAAATAGGGAAAAATTTCATTATCATTTTCTGAATAGGCTCGATGTAACAATGAACAATGAAATTCTAGAAATGACAAGTTTGTTTACGCTGCAATAGAACAAATGTTCACATTTCGTAAGTATAGTTAATGTTTGTGCAAGAAATACAGTGATTTCCTTTTTAATTTGAACCGTTACCTTCAAAAGTCGTATACGATTACAAAATAAATTAATCAAATTATCGCATTACCCATACAGAAATTATACTTTCGCTCGAGCTATAATTAACAACGCAATTAAGCTATTTCATTATTTCCGAAGCTTAATACTTACGACTCGCGAACAACCGACACCAAAGATATCTCCTAATACACCTTTTAATAAACGAGCCTCTCTCGACTGCTTTTTCTTAATGCAAATAATCGTATCTCAAGGCTACACTATTGCTTATTAACGTTTCCAAACCAATTTACCTTACGAACAGCCGCGCAAGCCTTTCGGCACTTTTTTCCCCAAAATTAACGATTATCACCTCGTCCTTCAAGCGCGTCCTCGAACAAAGAGCGGAATTCTTTTAATTCAACTCAGTCTCCTCCTTTCTTTCGTTCTTTTTGTTTTGTCTTCGTTACCAGCCACTCATAAAATCCCAAAGACGCCTTAAACTTAATATTCACAGCCGTTATAGGGAGTCAAGGAAGAGCGCTCGCACGGCAAAGTTATATGGGAAAAGAGAGAAGAGAAAAGCCGATGATCTCGCGAGTGTATAAGGGTCCGACAGAAGGTTCCTGGGCGATAAATGCGTAAGTGCGCGAGCGCGAGCGCGAAGGGAGCCGAAAAGCTGGATGGAAGTCGAAGAAAGTGCGCGCGGCCTGGCGGATCCCGGGATCCCTAGGGAGTCGAAAGTTCCTCTCCCTCTCTCTAGCGCCTCGTAAGCGTTTAAAGCGGGACACGCGGAATATCGCTTAAGCGAAAGTGTAAGCGAGTCTTTAGAGCTCCCTACCGATCTTCTTCTTTTTTTCTTTCTTTCTTTAAAACCCTCCTCTCCTCGACGGACGGATATAACGTTATGAATGCATAAAAACCAGCGTAAACTTGCTCTCCCTCTCTCTCTCTCTCTCTATCTTCGTCTCGCGCAAAAAGGTACGCTCCTCTCGCTCACCCGGGGGAGACGTCAGATTTTAGGAACCATTTTTCACGTGAACGACCGAGTGTGTGTGTATATACCGGTTTTCGTGCGCTGATTCGCGCGGAGGAGGAGGAGTAGGTGGTAGAGGTTGGGAATAAGCGAGATTTTGGGATGTGGTGTAAGGGAGGAGAGCAACGCGGCTGCACTCGGGAATCTGACGTGCAGTCCAAGAAAATTACCGATAAACACTGTATATCGTTCGTGGGAAGAGTTTTTTTCTGCGTTTACCGTTTTGTACTTTTTTGTTTTTGTATATCGTTAAAAATTGGTCAATATTTTTTTTATTTTTCGGTCCAATGGAACTGCTACATTTTTAAGTTTACAAGGAAATTAAAACATAGAGGGTCATAGTATTATACAATCGAGTGATGCACCGATCGGTTCTTTAAACTCGAACATTTTAAGTTAGTGAATTGGGATGGATAGTGCAATTCGATGTATTCATAATTGCATGTCGTCTAACTATGCTCGGCACTCATCTACTAGTTTTAGCTTATAGACTATATCTCAGTGTCTTCATATAAGATTTGAAAAGTTTAATCTTTTGCGAAAAATTCCTCTTTTATTTTGACATACTCGTCTGCTGCTGTTGCATACATCCCTAGTAAGGTTCTAATTACATTTCATTATTTTTATCTCGCATTGAACTTTTTTCACCCATTTACCTCAAAATTAATACTGATTCAAAGTAAATCAACTCGAGCATCGACCACATCATTACATTTGATAATATGTAGTTGTATATTTAATTATAAATTTTTCCGTACAGTGAAATCGTTATTTTCATAATAAAGTATAAAAATGAATTTCGTCAGTTACGAAGCAAAGTAAACCTTTTTAATATGGTTTATAAAATTAGCGAAAACCTCGAGTAAATGTGATAAGATAAACAGGGCTTAATAAAGTAAGTCAGATGTTATACGTGTGGTGCACCTGTTGTGCGACAACCAAGCTAATTCCTCTGTCAGACGGGTTGCAGCGCTCCGCGGGGACGCGCGCCACATGTCGTGCACCTGCAACTTCGTTAATGCCGTCTTAACCGCAGCAACTATACGCTAAAGCTTGTTAATTCTCAACTATTGTCAAGCTCGGGTATTAGTTTCGAACAATGCGCTTGTAAGAAAAAGGAGTTCAATTTTCAAATTTCAACATCGTAATATATGAAAAATGTACGGAAAACTTGTAACGAATCGATGCAACTCGAGAAAATAATTTCGTATTCCTCCCTACTCGTACAGCTTATTGTTTTATAAGCCTCCTCCATACGTACATTCGACACACATCTCCTAGACTCACTTACATCTGCAAATAAGAGTCGATATAATACTTTCAGCAAGAGAGAGATGGAGAGAGCAGTCCTGATCGCACGAAACTCACCCCC
Source organism: Megastigmus dorsalis (assembly GCA_900490025.1). NCBI lineage: Eukaryota > Metazoa > Arthropoda > Insecta > Hymenoptera > Megastigmidae > Megastigmus > Megastigmus dorsalis. Next base: position 20,008 of record UELU01141655.1, read on the forward strand.
TCTCTCTCTTTCCCCCATTTCCGGATTAAATCGGCGCAAAAGCATAAAAAGACAGAGCCCAGCAGCAGCAGCAGCAGCAGCAGCGGCGGCAGAGACGATCGAGAGCAGTAGATATTCGGTCCCGGGAAAGTTGATGGGAGCGAGAGGAGGAGGAGGAGGCCGCTGTCGACGCTTAACTAAAATGAAATCTGACAGTGCCGTAAAGCAAGACCCTGCCCCCGAATATCCCAACACACACACCCACCCACACATGCACACACATTTATATACATATACGGAAAGCCACGACGCGAAGGAAAGTCGTAAACTCGCTGGAGGGTCTCATCGCTCTCCCTCTTCACCCTCTCTCCTCGTGCGCACTTTAGCAGTAAATACCCCGGCGAAAGTTCACCGGCTCTCCCTCTCTCTCGCGCTTCTGCTGCTGCTGCTGCTGCTGCTGCTGCTGCTCTTACACCCTTCCTATGCTAATGCTAGATTCGCGCTAAGCTGCTGCTGCTGCTGTGTTATGTGTCTGTGTCAGTGCAGTGTGCATGTGAAAAGCACTCCCTCTCTCTCTCGAGAGAGAGAGAGGTATTACACTCGGGTGGCGGCGTATCTCGTCGGGAAAATCTGCTGCTTCCGCGAAAGTCTGACGAGCTGCTGCGGGTGTGCAGTGTTGTATATCGGATGTGCAGTATGGCTGGATTTAAGTGGGCGGCGGAAGGCTTATTTCTTGTCCTGGGGTACACAAAGGGCTGATAATTATTGATTCGAGCCGAGGTACACGAGAAGAATATTGTTTCTTGTAGCTGATTCTGGCGATTTGAGAATCTATTGGAATGGGTGAAAGATTGATGAGGCGTTGGTATGGGTGTGTAAGTGGTTGGGTCCCACTGATCTGTTGATGATTTATTTGCTGATAAGCGTGACTACTATTAAAATCAATCTTCTGAAGAAGCCGTTTGCCAATTTACCGATCATTTTGATTATCGATTAAAGTAATAGTGTTTATCGAGTGAAATTTGAAAATGGCGAAAAGGTAAGTTTCTTAGAAGTATAAAAATATGGGACTTGAGTATCTTTTAAGAAGAAATGATATAATCGCTTCACGATTAATTGTAAAAAATATTCAAGACAGATACCGTGTGTCCCGCATCATTTTCCCAAAAGGCAAATTTTCTTGCATAACGCAATCTCTATATTTATAAACTGCCATCGAATTAAAAGACTTTATTTGACGGACTCGTCCGGGTGAAATAACAGGAAAATGCCATTTCTCCCGTAAACCAAAGTCAAAACGATTGCAGAGCTTCGTACTTTCGAAAAGCGAGGGGACAAGTTGAGATCTTATCGGGAAATTTAGGGAGCGCGGGAGCTGGCTACTTACCGGAAATTGAAGCGAGTTTACCGAAACTCTCTTACGGGACACAACCGGTGCACATAAATCTTTCTGATCAACTTTTTTCCTCCTTCCCATTTGTTATGATTGTATATATATTCGAATTTATTGTGGGCGTTTATTATTACATCTGCTCTAACATCTATTTTAAAGATGACAAGGTTACGTTTAATTTCTTTAATATATGTTTACATTATAAAATGAATTTACTCTAAAGGACAAGTACGTAGATAAACGAAATTCGTGATAGCTATCTATGTTTTACATTTATGGGGAATAATTATCTTACACTTTCAGTATATATCTTTGATTTATATAACCATCTTACTGTGAATCAAGATAATTTCAATGTATCGAAATTTCTGATCCTTTCCTTAAATACTAATTTTTTTCCAGTATGCTCTTGGAAAAGAAATCATAATCAAACCCATTACATTATTCGCAATAATTTATTCCGCGAGTATGCCCACGAATCCTAAAGCTAACGTATCCATCCGTCCCCATAAGCCTTCAAAACCACACCAGTAATAAATCCAAATAATATACAAATCAAATTAGTCACTGTACATCCCACCAAAGAACTCGCGAATCCAGCTTCTCTCGAATCATCATAATTACGCAGCTATCAAACATTTTACCGAACACACACACACACACACAGACACACACAAACACACAGCTCAGCAACGATCGCATCGTGCAGCACCAATAAATAACGAACCGTATATAATACATCTTTCAAGGGCCATAACATAATTCCTCGACTGGACTGTAGAGCGACGCGTCTCGTCCTGCGCCTCGGCGTTTCGGCGATCCTCGCGCGAACAGACATAAAGCAAATGAGCAACGGTTAACGAGACCGGGGCCTTATCTCTCTTCCCTGGGCTCAGCTCTAGCGCTTCGCTCTCTCTCTCTCCCTCTCGCCCTCCGGACATCCCATATAACCCGCTCTCCCCATGTACATATATATAATGCGTATATAGCGCGACGCGCGAGCCGATAATGCCTCTGCGGCTTTAAATTCGCCCGCGGGCCACCCTCTGATTTAGGGCGTCCCGTGTGCCGCCGCCGCCGCCGCCGCCGCCGCCGCCGCCGCCGAGCACGAGCCAAAGCCCCCCTCTCTCTCTCTCTCTCTCTCTCTCCGTGGACCCCCGGAGGCGTATGCCAGACGCCATAGATAGTCGGGCGCGATAAGCTAAATGCCTCGAGAGCGCGCGCGAGCGACGCCACGGGGAGGCTGCGTGTGCCGCTGCCGCTGCTGCTGCGAAGCTTTGCCAAGCCGTTATGAGAGGGCTGATGATATCGTTCCTATATACGTGGCGTGGGGATTCAGGTGGGTTGTGCGAGGGGATGAATGTGCGCGAGGCAGAGAGACGGTTCGTTTTATTTCGACGCGACGGTGTGCAAAATGACGAATTTGGAGAATCGCGTGGTGGAATTTGTTGAGCGACGAAATTATCATATATAGTTTCTTGCGTTAGTTGAGAGTTTCAATTCGATCTGTCGATTTTTCTCTACAATTCTTTCATTTCGCAATTGCTGAAAATTTAACTCAGACTATAGCTGCTTGTTCAATTCTATTATTATAACATTTGCAGACATCAAATTTATAAAATAAAACTTCAATAAGGAAAACTTACTTCTCTGGATTAGTAGTATATTGCGATGTTCAAACTTACCTGAAACAAAATACATAAAATAGTTTACTAATCGGGATATTGATTAATCTAAGAAGCATTTTTTAACATCATATGTATTTATCGTACGATACTATTATAAATAATAATCTGTTCTTATATGCATCAATCCTAAAGCTACTGAATAATTTTATTTACATCTTTAAAGCATTATATACGAAAACCTGAAATTAATGTATTTCAGTGGAGGAATTAATTTGCCAAACTTTACAAGCAGAATATAGCGAGGCAGTCCATTATTTTTTAATGAAAATTTCACTCCTCCGGGAAATCGATCGTGCATGCATTTCTTAGAAACAAAAGCAAACACGGCAAAAGACTGATGGATACACGTCAACTAAACGCACTTGGACGCAGTAATTGAAAATATAGCAGGGAGCAAGTAAGTAGGTACCTCCTACGCACCATGTGCTCTTGAATTAAGTGCAGTTACATATAAAACGGAGCAATACAAAGAGGGGGGAACACGCCCCTAAACCTTGTAGCGGCCTGACATGGTCAGCTGGCATCAATTTCGAAAGAGAGAACAAGGGCTGCTGCTTTTGTTCGTCGAGACTTTTCCAAAATTTTCCAAAAGCATTTCTCGCACGTGATTTATAGCCGCTTACCGTTCAGCATTTGGCTCCACTTCAAATTGATATGTAGGTCGTGGTAATAAATTATACGAAAACAGAAATTGCGCCCGCAACTTATAATGCTTTATTTTTATAAAAAATTATACTTTGAAATCTGAATAATTATTTAATTCCATAATTTCGTTGACAAATTTGCAGATGCATTACTAAGATGTGCAAATAATCTCTTCTGGATATCAGAATTAATAATACGATAATAGTTTCTGTATACGTACATCTAATGTAATTGTACAATATTTACTTGTACAATATTAACTCGAATGACTTAGATTATGATTGTCTATTCAAGTGCATATTCTGAAAAGAAAACATCTCGATACGTTTGTTTGTCACTCGGAGGATGATAAAGCGAATGCCAAAGAAGAAATTGAGATCGGAGTAAAGGTCGGGGAGGGGTTTACGATCGGCCGCTAAGTATCCCCAAATTAATTGGCTTCTCTCCGTTTCTCATTTCTTTTACCAGCTGCCTCGATTGCATCGTAAATGAAACTCTCATCTTATCTTTCGCTAGCAGAAGACGGTATACAAACAAATTGAAAAGCTAATCATGAGCTGATTGATAGGATGCTAAAACTGTATTATCTTTGGGTATATTCAACAATTACTGGCTCGGAAATTGCCAAGAAAACTTTATCTGTAGCTCAAATTGAACTAATCAAATGATAAGCTTTACAGAACTTTGCAAAATAAGTGTATATCAACAAAACTACTTTGCAGTCTCTTTTATTATGTTAATTTAAATCAGGATTCAAGATAATCTTTCAGTAGCTTGTAAAGTAAGATTGATGAATGAGAAGACGTAAAAATGCTAAGAAAATCGTAAAAAAGGGTGTCTTTAGCGATAAGCCTGAAATGCAGCCCCCAACTAGCTAAAGCCGTTCCTCGCCAGTATTGTTTTGTGTCTCGCATTCGAAGCGAATCGACAAAATACGATCGACATTTTACGAGGGATGAAGGCTAACCGTTGAAAGCGATCGAGTGAAAGGCCCCGATAAAGGTGAGTATAAGAAAAGAAACAGTTTCTTTATCATAGATTAGCGATATTTGCCAAGACGATCATACAAAATCTCGTGCTGATAATCAGTGCACGTGTACTCTGTATCGGAATTTCGTTGATATTCATTGCAAGCACGTGTCGACAGCCGAAGGAATTTAATAGCGGCATTTTAATACATTGTGCATAATTTATTGTGTAACCTGTAGATGATTATGCAATGCAAAATAGTCGCAATCTATAAGGAAAAATAAAAGTACGTATAATGCTGCTATTTAGATTATTGTAAAAACGATTTGAGGAATAATTGACTAAAATGACAATATTAGAAGTGTAAAAGTACTTGGGAAAATAAAACTTGATATTTTGAGAAATAAATGGTCGTAAAATAATTATAAGTACAAAATGAATAATATTGCTATTGTTCATTGTGTAACAATTTCCCGCGTCAATTGGCAATAATGAAAATAGATGATAATGGGAATAAGGAAGCTCGTTAATAATATGTAAAATTTGTCAACAACGAGTTATGGCAGCTGAGAAACAATTTATTATGAAATTATTGTGTTTTTTACGAGCTTAGAAAATGTGAAAAAGCTTAGATATTGATGTTTCTGACCTTGATAAGATTTATTTATATTTAACAATGAATGATTTATCATTCCGAATCGGAATTCTCAGAAGTAGTTATTTTCAAATTGAAATAATTATTCTAATTGATTATATAACCTTTTGCGCAGAATTTTTCCTTCTTTTAATTCGTTAATAATATTCCTATAGCTATTCGCTATAAAATAGAACTACAGTTAGTTTTTCCTGAAAATGGATTTCAGAATTCGTTATTAACGATGTTTTCCATACCATGAAATGGCATTCTTACCTCGTTACGTATATTGAAGGAATGTGAAAAAACAATATTTTAAAATGTCTGAAAGTATCATAAAGCTTTGTTCAAATAATGGCCATCCTTATAAAATCTTTTAATAGATAAAACCTTTTCAAACGCATCCCGTTTTAATTTCTTCATTTCTCCGCATTAATTTCAAACGGAATTCCATACTTCAGCCATAACTTTTCCAACTAACGAAGTGTCCAGTCTTATTATGGCAATAAAATCCCTTCCAACACCGAGAAAGGAACACACGCAAAGAGCAGGATCAACAATAGGAAGAAAAGCAATATAAAGCGCAAAAGGGGAGAGGAGGAGCGAACACGTGAGCATCGAATCGAAAAGAAGGAGAGGAGGAAAAAAAAAGCTGCGAGTTGTGAATGAGAGAAGAAGAAGAAAAGCCACGAGAGCGAGGTGTGCGATTGTTTAGTACGCGCATAAAACCGGCTGTGCGCGACTTTCGAAGAATAGAGGGTAGAGAAATTATTGGGATTGCCGGGCGTAGAATAAAAGTAAAAGCTCTCGCCGGATTTATAGGGGCGTCTGTATGGAAGGAGGAATCGCTCGAGCCTTCGTAATGCCGCGGAGAGTCTTTGCTGCCGCGTTATACTTGTGTAACGCGAGAGTGGAAATCCTTTAAGAAATTACGAAAAATACATGTAAAGTTCGCTTCGAGTGCTGCGCACTGGAATCTTTTTGCCGCTGATAAATTGCTTCTATTGTCTTAAAGTTACTCTTTGTATACTCTTTGGTCTCCTCTTTATTTTCTTGGGTGTGACTCGAGTGTGGGAACTGTGTTTGAACTTAAATGAAGACAGTTGCAGTGGAGAAAACAGTGATAACTGTTGATTAATTGTTTTTAAACTTTTACGATTAATTAAAATATGAAAAAGTGAAAATATGAACGACGATAATTACTGAAATGTACTGTGTAGTGCTTCATTCAATTTCTATTATTTTATAAAATGGTAGTTTAATTAATTAAAATATAACATTGCTCTTGGCCCAGGAATTGAATATCCCTTTATGTAACGCCATGATGTATGATAAAATAAATTTGTAAAATTGAATTTAAATGAAAAAGTATATTAAACGGATCCATTTTCAATATTGTTCCTGTCAAATAAAGCAAAATTATTATTTTTCTATTATTTATACGAATATCTATAGTATTGCGTGGCTATATGAAGAAATTCTTAGTAAAATGCGGGTGCACCTGATAATGAAATAAAGGAATCACAAACCATTTGCATTGGTCAACAATCAGTAGGTTTCCGTAAAAAGAAATGAGCAGTGAAAAAACGACCAACTTACGAATAAATTGTGCAATCATTGTACCAAGGAAAACGATTCTGTTCATATTTCAAAATACTTTTTCGAGGATGTTTCCTTTGAAATCAATTTGATGTTTACAAAAAACTCTATCAACATATTGGATGAGCATCTTGCGTAGGTTAAGTTTGTGGATCAGTACTTATTGGTCAGTCATATTTTCATGAAAGATGAATTTTTGTTTCTGAACTATTTATAAGTTTGAGACAAATACAGAAAAGAAAAAAATTCTTAATATTCATGGATCTTAAATGTAGATTTTTTGACATAGATTTTTCGTATACATCATTATGAGTTTAAGGAAATAACCTATTAATAAGTATAAAATAAATGCGGAATTTAAATTAAAATCAAAGTATTCGTATTGGTGGGATTAGAACTTGGTTATTTTATCCTATACGTGTGTCCGCTTCCGTTTACATCAGTGCATCTTTCCTTATCGGAATTCAGTCGTCATGCATCTGTAAGCGCAATATTTCAAATCGATACTCTCTGGAATTTCCCGTATGCGAAAATTCTTTTCCCCTATGCGGGTTTCCCGTACGGAAATAGCATTTTCGTTCTTATATTGATTTTAGGCAAACAATATTGATCATCTTAATTACTGATATTTGAATATCCGTATTTTATTCAACTCTTATACTTTTTTATTAATTTTTTGGAAGTTATTTTTATATATTACTTTACAAAAGTTTATTAAAAAATGGATTTTTTAAAATAAATTAATTATTAAACTAAATATATTTCATATTTATACAATTGTTTCTTAAAATATACACTATTGATGATCGAAAAAAAATGTCGAATAAAGTAAGATAAAATCAGAAAAAGTATTTAAGATCAATCAATAAACAAAGATATGATTATAGTAGCAATTTAGAATTATTAAAAGAGATAAACAATTTAGCAAGTGAATGCTAAAGTTTTGTTTGGCTCGTGCAATTAATTAAGAATGTAATATTTTATAAAATTGTAGCCTTCAAATGTTCCAATAAATTAAATTCATGTCTCATACGAATTTTTCATGGATTATTTATTCTGCAGCTTTAATAAATCTGTAAAAAGTTTGTCTGGTGTCCAAACATAGAATCGAAAACCCAATAAAGAAGAGGATAATATGCGAAAATTGTTCAGGAAATACCAGTTTAGTCCCGGAACGATTACAAATTTTTTCTACCGTATGAATTATAAAAATTTTATCTTCCTACATTTTTTACCCGTAAGTAGCTTGTATTACGCGATAAAAGAATGTGATTAGATCTTGCGCTTCACGTGCGAGACTTGCGTAGAAAGAATTTATCAACTCGCCGTCAAGTGCGTTTACACTGTCGGCAATGAAGTACATATAACGAATCTCGATTAACATTAGAATTAGTTCGCGGTCAAGTATCAGTTCGCGCTATTAGTGGCTATTTTTTTTATTAAGCATCATCATTCATCATGTCTTCATTTATAGTAGCCTTTATTCTTTCGTGTTTATTTGCGTATAGTGCAGCAGCGTAAGTTTGACAGTTGATCTTATAAGATTGTATTTTTTATAAATATAATACTACTTGAAAAATCTATTATATTTGTCGTAGAACTAGACTGATTGCCTAATTTCTATAATGTCATGCAAAAAGAAAATCACACTTAATAATTTTTTATATTTATTTAAAAATAGTTGTGTTTCTTTTTAAAATAAAATTTTAGACTATTTATTTCTTTTGCTTCTTCTAATGTTTCCTATAATAGTTAAAACTTATAATAGTTAAGCAGTTATATATACTATGTAAATTGATAATATCGATCTATTATATTCTTTCAATATCGTACTTCCGAACTGTCCTGGCTGTATTTGTACAACAAAATATAATATGGTAACGTACAACATGTAAATTGTTTGCAGTTCTAAAAATTATGAGATTCTGACATTAGCCGAGAATTGGCCACAAACTACGTGTTGGAACTTGAATAGGAAATGGCCAAAACTAGGAGAAACCCCCACATGCAGCCCATGCGTCATGCCACTAGAACGAAATAAATGGACGTTACATGGGTTATGGCCATCTAACAGACACGGACAAAGGCATCCGCAATTTTGCAATAAAAGATTAGGATATAACCAAGACTTAGTGACTGGGACACTAAGGCAAGATATGGAACAGAAATGGACCAATTTCAGATTGGGAGGCGCAGGTGATGGTTTTTGGGGCCACGAGTGGAACAAGCATGGAACTTGTGCATCGGACCTTCCAAGTACCAACACTCAAACTAGGTACCTTACTAAATCTTTAGGATTGCTGGATGAGAATAACGTCGAGGCAATACTTCGACGAGGTGGAATCTATCCTAATAGACCATACGATTTTCAAAACCTTTATGATACCATCCGCAGCAATTTTGGAAGTAATCCATTCCTCAGTTGTGCTGAGAATCCGGTAAGTATCTACAATAGGGATGTAAGTCAAGGCAATGAAATTTTTTACTCATAATATTGTGTGATTTATTTTAGAACAACAAACAGCAGTATCTGGCTGAGGTTCACTTATGCTTTGATAAGACGTTTCGACCGACAAACTGTGATACTCTAGATATTACTAATTGTAATCGTTTAAAACCAGTAACTTATCCTTTGAATCTACCGGAGTGTTCATCATGAAGAGGTTTTATATATTAACTTATTGTGATAAAAAATATTGTAATTGTAATGTACATATTTAGTGAATTGTATAACGCTGTTTTTCCTTTAAAACAGGAAGTTTTTGTAATTAATATAAAATAAACTGTGCAACCGGTTTACTGAAAAATCCATTGCATTTGTTCAGCCGTACGTAAGAGAGAATATTTATCTTAACTATTTACATTTTGTATGTCGCCCTCGTCTTTAATGCGTAGAAAAAACGCGATTAATAAAATTAGAAGAAATACGTGTTGTTTTATTATTGTGGTACAGGGGGAGAGGCGGGCGGGGTCGAATACCTTAACTTTGAAGTGCTGGGAAAAAGGGAATTTCGTACATCAAATGAATTCAAAAATACGATATAAAATATTATTTATCGGGTCATATCATATTCTTTATACATGCTTACAAAGAACGAAAAAAAAAGAAGACAGAGGTTAAGGCACTTTTTTCATTTATTAATTTTTGTTCTTACTCACATGACTCACCAATCGATTTGAAATTACTTGCAAATATTACATCAAACATTTATTTATACGGAAGAATTGTTTTTTTAAAACTGTCTTTCATTAATATGTATTAAATGGATTCACACTAATGCAATTGGTGCAATTAATTAACAGAGGATTTTTTATGTAAGACAAATTAACATGTACGCTGGTACATTACTGTTTTTTTTCAAGAGTAAATTGAAACTATTTGTGCAGGATTCAGATAGATTTGTCTTGACACAAAATGTATAATACAGCAGAAGCTGGTAATTGGATGTAAAGTGCCATGTAAAGTGAATTCGCAGTAAACGATTTTCCGTTAAGGGTGCGTTAAATGTTAACTGGAGGTACATTAAATGGTTTTGATATTTTGTGTGAAGAATTCTGATTTTATTTCGTCAAAAATTTATCATTGTGTTATTTCAATACAGTTAGAATTGTTTTCTGCTGATTAAGAAGGTTATTAAATTTTAAAATTAATGGATTTTAGCATCGTTAAAGTTTACATTTACATTCTCTTTCAAGAAGCTTAAAAAATGATGTACAAATTTGACTTAGTAAATCATAAATAATTATAGTTAGTGTGCAATATGCGTATAAAAATTAGTCGTTAAGTTTAGGTGGTGTACGAACCGCACACTGTACAACAGATTTTAAATTCTAGGTTTTATCAATATCATTTCATATTCAACTTTCATTGATTTTAAACATTCTCTTATTGTGATTGATTCTCATCTCATCAGTTATTTCAGTAAATTCATTACAGAATCACGGTAACGAATATACTGATTTTATTTGTTTCACTTCCATTTCCCTGTAATTCCACTGTTAAGTATGACAGATAATTAACAGCGTTAAAGTTATAAGAATTATTAAGAATTATTTTGTGATTATAAATGTATAGATTTAATGTTTTTTGGTAATTTTAATTTTATATATTGTATATATATAGTTGGTATTATATATATATCGTAAATAGGAACTTTTTATATAATTTTTTTTGGTTTCAATAAATAAATATTTTCATATGATAACTATTTTCTTTAAAGTTATGGATGTATATTCAAGTCTTGAATTAGTTTAAAAGTTACTAATTTAATTTCAATAAATCAGTCAATTCTTATCACTTCTAGATGCTTTTGCAAACCGTTGCAATTTAAAGTATCAGGTTTTGTAAAAGCTAAGACTTTCCATATGCATAGAAGTTAAAAGTAGAGTTAAATTATATAATTCAGTATTATTAGAATTTAACATGGATGATAAACTAGGGATGCTAGAAAATAATATTTGTTGTAGACGACAAGCAACGGAAACGACAAGTCAATATTAGCAATAGTTATGGTATATTCACGATAACTCAAATCTGACCTCAAATCAGTTTTTGGGATACGTACTCAATTTGGCTACGCTGATGCAGTCTGTGCAATACGTTACGTTCACAATGATAGATGAACATTATATGGATTATGGTCTTTTAACAGAAGAGGACTGAGTCAGACCTTTTGCGATAAGAAATTATTATATGACCGAACACGTATTACTCCGAAATTAAATGCAGACTAAAAAGAACAGTTTATCAATTTTAATATGAAAAATGATGAAGAAGATTTGTAGCGTAACCGGTAGAACAAGCAATGGACGTGTCGGCTACAAACAATCAACTCAAGTATTTTGAAAAATCTGTGCAATTGTTGGACCGGTACAACCTTGGAAGAATACTAAAAGGATCCAAAATTATTCCTGAAACAGCATAAATTTCGAAACCGTTTCTAATGCATTGAAAAATACTTTGAAAGTTAATCCTTCTGTGAAATGTGCTACAAATCCGGTAAGTAATAAATGATGTAAATCCAAGCTATGAATGTTTTTACTCATATTGAGTAATTGATTTTAAAATAACGGTGAGCAGTATTCGAGTGAGGTTCAAGTATGCTTCCATAAAGCATTTAAAGTAGTAAATAGTGCTCGTTCCGTCAAGAGTAATTGTGATAAAAAAAAATAATTTATCCTGCCACCTTGTTAAGAGGTGTCGAAGCAATAAATATGTTTTCTCTTTCCTGATATCTTTCTCTGTTTATAATTTTATGAAAATTAAATGCGACTTCGGGCTAGATATGATAAATGTTCGTGTGATAGGTGCATTTTTTAAATTAATTTGAGCTAATAAAAAGTATTTATGCATTGAAGGTTTATCCTAAAAATATGATCGCATTGATTTTTGTTCATTATTTTTAAAGTTTATAATTTTAAGTAATACACGGAGGGGAGACTCTATGAAATCCCCGTCATGATGAATTGGTCTATACATAAGTTTATTATAATGCGAAAATTATACTATAATGCATAATATTTATAATATGTGTAATAGATAGCTCAATAAATTGTTTATATCATTATGTTGTTTTATATTTTAAAAAGGAAGTTATAGTAATACATATAAAAAAAACTTTGTTAATAAAATAATAATTTTACCTTATACGAATTTAGGTTAATTGATTTTAGTGCAAACATTGCTATATATACAAGCTCATGCTAATTGAATCCCGACAATGCTTTAATTGATTACACAACATATCAATGGATTTATTATGTAAGTTAAATTAATGCGTACTGGAATATATTTCCATTTTTTGTCAAAAGCAAATGAAACTATTCGTGGGAAATTCAGATAGATTTGTCTTGACACAAAATATAACACAGTAGAAGCTGTATGGTAATTGGCAAAATATGTAAAGCGAATTCGTAGTGAAAGATTTTCCGATAATAGTGAGAACTACAGGTACATTAAATGGTTTTGATATCGTGTATGAAGAATTCTGATTTTATTTAATCGGAAATTCATTATTGTATTATTCCAATACAATTAGAATTGCTTTCTGCGAATGTAATCATTTTAAATTATCGTGCAGCTTACATAAAAAATATAATACTACTGTTTCGACTTTCAGAAGATTATTAAAATTTTTAAATTTATAAATTTTCATTATTATAAAGTCTTTTCAATATATTGTATAAATTCATATTGTAAAAGTTTAAATTTACATTCTCTTTGAAGTAGCTTAAAAGATGATGTAAAAATGTGACTTACATTGGTAAAAGACATAAATAATGGATAGTATGTTATAAGTAGGTAAAAATGGTCGTTAAGTTTAGCTGGATCACGAACTGTACAATGTATTAAAAACTTTAAAATACAACTTTTACCAACATCATTTAATATTCAACTGTCATTGAATTTACATCATTTTCCCTCCTAGTAATTGGATTTCATTTCATTAATTATTTAAGTAAATTTATTATAGAAATATGTTAACGCATATATGGATTTTATTTGTTTCACTTATATTTTTGTGTGACGCTGATATTCAGAATAGGTAATTATTTTGTGATTATATGTGTAAAGATATAATTTTCTTTTGTAATTTTCAATTTATAACTAAAAAGATATAGGATTAACGTGGATATTCTTATTGCGACTGATAAATAAACAGAAATATATTCTCGTATGATAATTAATTTCTTTGAAGTGATGGATATATTTAAGTCTTAAAGTAGTCGAAAATTGCAAATTAAATTTATGGCATTCTATGCGAGTAGCTTAAGTGATTTATCTTAGGCGAGAAAGAAAAACACATGCGTTAAATTGCACTTTTCACACGCTGTATCATAAAATACGGTTCAATACATGAGCCAGAAATATGTAGATATAGTAGATGTTGTTTAAGCTAAGACTTTTCATGTTTATATTCTGTTAAAAATAGAGCTAAATTGTACAATTCAGTATGAAATTCGTATTTAATACATGATTGAAGAACTACTGCAGATATTACAAAATAATATCAAAATATTTGTTTTAGACGTATACAACGGAAACCACGGATGAATGTTGGCAATAGTTACGAAATATACACATTAGCTCAAAGCTGGCCTCAAAGTAGTTGTTGGGATTTAAACAAAATGTGGTTAAAATCAGGAGCTAATTGTAGCGCTTGCCCATATCGGGATGCCTGGACATTGCATGGTTTATGGCCCAGTAACCGTAAAGGTGGGCATCCATCATTTTGTAATATTAATATGAAATTCAACCAACAAAGAGGATTAGATCCTCGTTTAAGACAACAATTGGAAAGCAAATGGCCAACTTACAAACTACATATGCAGAACGAGGGATTTTGGAGATACGAATGGGAAAAACATGGAACCTGTGCTTTAGACCACGAAAGCACAAACAGTTTAGATAAATATTTCACCAAGGCTTTGGAATTATTGGATAAATATAATGTCGGAAAAATATTTGAGAAATCGAGAATTGTTCCCGGGTATTATTATGATCTTTTCGCGTTAATTAACGCCATTCGATCTACTTTGAAAATTATACCTTTTGTACAATGTGGTAAAAATCCTGTAAGTTTATTATATTTATTTGACAAGGATAATCACTGAGTTTCATTTAATGAAAATATGAATTTGATTTTTAGAATTTAAAGGAGCAACATGTAACGCAAGTTTACTTATGTTTCGATAAGACATTCCAGCCAGTCAACTGCACTGATAATGATAATAATATTAGTGATTGTAAACGTAAACAAAAAATACTGTATCCAAAAATATTGAGGGTTTGCTAAATACTTTTTTGAAACTCTAAAAAAATAAAAAACACATCTTCAATAGAAGGTTCCCGAAAATATTTTTAAAAAACCTTTAATGCATCTCTATCAAAGAAAACTGGTATCCAGAAGTCATCAAAGACGAAAGGCTGAAAATGTAGTAGTTGCTAATTTAATGATTTCTTAGCTGTTTATTTCCTCACAAATACACACATTTATAAAGAGAATATCAGGGGTGTGAGTCCTGGATGCTTTGAACCTTTCAGGAATTACCAATTGTATAAAATAATGAGACCCGTGTCAATCAATATGGAATTGTAAGTATCTTAAAAAAAACTAGGGTCCATTCAGAAACACGGTGAAACTCTGGTCTCATTACATTTAATATTGCACAAACATATAATGAAAAACGGTGCATTAGCAAGGCATAAATAATAGTTAATGCACGATATGCATATAAAAATAGTCGTTAAGTTTAGGTGGATCACGAACTGCACAATGTACAAAAGATTTTAAAATACAGCTTTTACCAAAATCATTTAATATTCAACGTTCATTGAATTTACATAATTTTCTCTCCTGTAATAATTGGATTTCTTTTTATCAGTTATTTAAGTAAATTTATTACAGAAATGTATTGACGAATAGACTGATTTTATTTGTCTCACTTTATTTCTGTTGGATCTGGTGGATATTCTTATTCGACTAATAAATATACAGAAATATATTCTGGTATAATAAATAATTTTAATTGTACTGGTTTGTAAATTAGTAACTTTTAAATATACCTAAAGAACTTTGAATATATCTACTACTTTAAATAAAGTACTTGTAATACTCAAAGTGTGATTTTGTTACAATTCATAATCCAAGATGGCAGAATCTTTAATAAATACTTTTTTAAAACTCTAACAAAATAAAAAAACTCATCTGAAAAAGCTTTTATTAAATATTATTTAAAAAAAAATCTTTATTATTATTTAAAAAGTCTGCCAATTGTCGACTACAGCCGAAGAACAAGTATAAAAGTAACGCGGAAGCCAGACCAGTTAGAACAAGAGACCATATCCACACACTCGCACAAAAAATCGACGTCAAGAAAAGACAAAAGAATGAAAGGAGCAGGAAATCACAGGCGCCATGCACATATCTACGTTTGCAGCAGGCGCACAGACATCGCTGGGCTAGAGATATCCTGCGGTAAATCCAGATTTAATAGAGAATCCCTCAACCGATCGACAGCATAGTGCCTACGTCAGCGTATCGCATTATCCTTGGCACTCCAGCAAGACCTAGAGGCGGGGAAAAGGATAAAGAAGAGCGGGAAGGAGGGAGGAAACGCATCGAGCTGGAAGTGTATTTCATCGAAACGAGTTTGAATGGGACGTGGAAAGCCCCTGTTGGATGATTGCTTCCTAGGATACATACATATATCTCATACGAGAGGGAGAGATTCAATTTCTTCCAAAGAGCGGCTTGAATTATGATTTTTATCGGCTATGAATCGCAAATCGAATGACCCACTTCGCGTTACTGTTGCATACTCTGTACGCGGATATCGTATACGCACGTGTGTACGCGCAGTTTTGTGCATCAACGCGGGGCGCGATCCGAGCACACTCGTCCGTTTTATGCGCGAATATCGAGGAGGGGAAGAAAATGCAGTCGACTGCGTCTTCGCGGAAGTGCTTTGTTGCCCGGTGATGGGAGAGGATCTGCCGGGAGCTGCAGGATGCTGAGGAGGCCTTTGCTTGATGCAAAAGAGAGAGAGAGAGAGAGAGAGTCGAGTAACGAGAATGCAAATCTCCGAGCTTTTTTATATCGATAGAGTTGAAAGCATCGAATATCGTCATTCTGCTGTGCTTGTGGAAGTAAAATAGTTATAGAATTATATGCGATAATTCATTACTCCAAGCATTGAATTCATTGAATATAAATATTATTTTTCTCCGGATGAGAATCGTATAGATTCTTACTTAAAATTAATTAGGGTACATTTTCTTTTTAATTCGAAGAATTTTCGGAAATAAAAACTCGTGCTAACACTAACTTACTAAAGCACTAATTAATATCAATTGCCTAAAATCAATTGGTGGATACGCGGAGGGAGAAAACTTTCATATTTTTCGCGTCCACGCTTCACATAAATTTACGCGAAGCGAGGGAGTCGATTCCCCAAGGAGAGAAACCAACAAGGAGATGATGATGAAAAAGCAGCCCAGTTCGCACAGTAATTATATCGGACTCCTTGCTCATACTAACCAAACCTAGTGGCGACTGAGGTCGAAGGCAATGGAGAATTTTCTCCGTTTCATTCACCTCACGAGTGCGAGGAAAAGCGTAAAAACGATAGATGAAAAACGCGCGTGGTGTATGTGGACAAAACAGTCCTCCTGACCATTTATCTACGGTTCTAATATAGAAATATACTAAGCTCGGTAGGTGTGGTCGTGCTTCGAATATATAAAATAGTGATTAAATGACAATTGTGTTTAGCTTTATTGCAATTGATTTATGATTTTAATTTAGTAATTGATTTCGATGTATGAATCACGAAACTAATTTTTTATACTTTAATCATAACTTTATCTCGCTGTAGCCGCATTAATCAAAGACGATTAGCGATAAATAGATAAAAATAAAGTGTTTATCGTTCTATATTATATTTTTAGGCGATTAAAATGTTATTTCCACTCATGCATGATTGGAGGTGTGAACAATCGTTTTATCTATTGATTCTTAGAATAGTTTTTGATTTAGTTTATATCTTAAATCATGATAGATTAATATACGCTTCGTGAAAAAAAGCCAGTTTTTAATAAATATAGAACGTGACATCGCATATCAATTGAGTACATTGAACCACTATCACAATGATAATGCTACATTTTCAAAAAAAAAAAAAAAAAATAAAGATAACCTCTTTTGAAATTATCATAAAAAACGCATTCATTTTTTTCTATAACTTATACATTCACATATCGGTGAACGCATAAAGACTCGCGATAATAACGCCCGTGGACTAAAACTTTCCCATCCGCAGCGAATTCCCGCGGAACGGGAAACAAACAAGCAAACAAACAAAACTTGCGAAAGTAGAAGGAGGAGGGGAAAAAAAGCTTTAGGAAAATCGCCGACACGAAGCGTAGAACTACAGGCCGCTTAGTATTCCAGACACGAGTTTCCACGGGCCGAGGGTTGTGATTGAATCTAGGAATATATATATATATATATATATATATATAGGAGGAAACAACCCTCGGGGCATTTATACTCGGTCCCGCCTTATATACCGGACATCTACGTAACTGCCCCTTGGCCTCTCCTATAATGCTTGAACACGGCCGGGAATAGTTTTCCTTTTACGTGAGGCACGCGCGCGCAACCATAGGATTCCTGCTATACGGTGAGGAGAGAAGCTTTCAGGGGCCGCGGCGTAATATAACTGCGGGCCCGCGATGCCGACACGCCTATATTTTAAGAGGCTCAATGGCAAATGCATACTCGCGTTATTATTGCTCGCGGTCGAGAAATAGTTTCCGCTCTGCTCTGCTCCCTCTCTCTCTCTCTCTCTCTCTCTCTCTCTGTGGCGAAAGGCTCTCTGCTATTTACGGCGGGAAACTGCTTGGGAAGTGGGATATTTCGCGTTGGCCGCGCTGTGCGAGTGTGTGTGTGTGTGTGAGAGTTTGCGATTCAGAGGGCGAAGCATTGATTTTTAAGTGATCGTAAAATAAGCTTTATTATTTCAGAGCTTCGAGCTAAAGCACTTTGAAAGTTTGAGTGTCGCATATCGGGGCGTCGTACTACCTACCGTTCGAGGCATTGATATTTTTATGGTATAAATGAGATTTTATATCGATGACGTGTCTTTCGGGATTAGGCTTACCCTGCTTGATATTTAATAAATATTGTTAATTTTCGACTCTGTGTTTGTGTGATAATGGCAGACGATGAAGTCATATCAACTGAGACACGAAAGAGAACAACGAATTCTACAACGGTCGCAGCAGCCTCTTGCAGTGCAACGGTACGACATGTGTGTATGCATCGCTGCCATTCCGAAGGCGTTCTAGCTGTACTATAGAGAGCTAATTCTACGATCTTTCTTCTTCTCAACATTTTAGAGCTGTAATGTGGCACAAAACTAATCATTTTCTTTTAAATTGAAAACCTCTGAAATGTCACGTTGTATTTTTATTCAAAAATAATAAATCATAATTCAGTTTCGTGCGAGACACCGTTGAAGTAAGACGTGTTTTATCTGCGCGGTTTCGCGAGTTTAAGTCTGTCTGTTTGTATTACATAAGTGTGTTATACTAATACTTAGTGTATGGTGACAAAAGCGAGGAATATGTCAAATGCGTGCTTTTCTACTAACTGTAAACTTTGAAATACTTACTTTAGGTCTGAGTCCAGAGATATATGCACCTCCTCCAACATCATGTCTAATCAACAGAAAACTTCTCCAACTGTCTCCTTCGCCAATGTAATACAACAAGGTCAATTTCCCACCAAAGAACAAGCGACTATTTTAGATGCAATCGAAGGACATACTGTGCATGATTATACTGTTGCATTAGGAGATCTAATCAATCCGATAAATATAATTTATCTATCACGCATCTCTCATAGTAGAATTTGCTTCTATTTAAACAGTAAAGATCTCGTCTCCAAACTTACTGATCAAGAAACAAAAGTAAACATAGGCGATAATACCTCATTCTACGATTACATACGAATTAAGCAAAATTAATGTTACACCTGTTTCTCAAATAACTTCAATAAGAGCCGGCATTAACGATCCGAGATATGCCCACATCTTAAGCTTTAGAAGACAAATGTTTGTTAAACCAGATGATTTCGACAAAATACCTCAAAACATCCAGATTACTTATGACGACATTTCTTTCTGGATTTATTTCTCCGCTGAGAAAATTACATGCTTTCTCTGCAAAGAAGAAAGCCGCCTCGCAAAGTTCTGCAAAAATGTTGATTCCTCCGCAAAATCAACCAAAGAAGTAAATAATATCGATGATGTTAATATAATACCGAGAAAATAAATAATATCACTCCTTCAGATAAACAGACAACTAGTCAAAACTTTGACAATCCAATTAATGAATCAAACACTACCGATTCTTCTAGTAAACAAGCAGTTAATCTAAACTCAACAACAAATACACCTTCTCTACTGACTCCTCCAACTACTGGCATTAAAAGAGTTCTTTCAACTACTAATTCCACCCCGTCGAATAACGGCTCCATTGTCGACGACAATATCGATGGCAAAGGTTTCAAAACCGTCCGCAACTCCAAAAAATACAAAAAAAAGTTAGTCAAAGCTAATCTTACTACTTTAGAAGAAGTCTCCACATCGCTAAAACCAGCTGTAAAAAATTCTAAGTTTGATCCGATAAGTATTGATACTTGAGCCGAACTTATATTCGACACGTACGGTAGTACCCATTGTAAGGAAAATGCCTTAAAATATACTGATAACTTACCTGTTCTACACGACATAAGTAAAGAAATATATAATTTCGTTAGTGAGAAAAAAATTAAAACAAGAATTACACGGATTAAAAACAAATTACTATTAAATGCAATAGAACAAGATGACGCAATGAGTGATTCTAGTTTCGACGATGGTGTTTTCTCCTAATCTGTGAAAAAAAAGTCAATAAAAAAAAGAAGAAAAAAGAATTGATTAAAAAACAATAATAAGAAAACTCTTTTTTACAATTTAAATAAAAATGGCTTTTTTCGGCACTCCTGCACTACGAATCTTTTTTTGGAACGCTCGAAGTATAAATCAACGTAAAACGGAGCTCCCAAATATTCTCAAAGAAGTTGACATTTTTTATGTGTTGAGTCCTGGCTTCAAGACGACGATAAGAATGCTGATTACATCTTCGACTCTGGCTTTATTCAACTCAAGAAAAACAAACTTATGCAAGAGGAGGTGGTATCCAAATTTTAGTCCGTAAAAATATAGCGTTTCGCGAAATAAATACTGTATTCCCGCATCATACTGTCGAGATTTGCGGTATATGCCTTACTGACACTAATCCTGTTGTCAATATTATTACGTGTTATAGAGCCCCGAGTAACGTAGTTTTATCGCAAGATAATTGGGATACAATAATTCAAAACATTGGTAATGAACACCCGTGCATTCTAGTCGGCGACTTTAATGCACACAACATTGAATGGAACTGTCTAGATTCAGATAGTAACGGTACTAAATTATCGAACAGTATTGAAAAATTTTCTCTTTTTTTACATAATAACAGCACTATAACTCGCTCTGTTTTTCGCAAAAATATTAATTTTATTTTAACTCTCCGACATAGTATGTTCCTACACGCTTGTAAATTTCGTTAAGTTCATTAATCACCGTAGATATATTTATACAGATTCATTGGAAGACGACTATAGAATTAGTTATAAGGGAGTGCCTGAAGGCGCTCCATATACGTTAAAGATATCGCTAAGGGCATACCGAAAAGTGTTACGATTTCTCAATTCGCAGACGACATTGCAACAAGGTATATCAATTGTTTATAAAAATCTTTTCGATTTGGGATTGGATTTGGCTCCAGACAAGACAATATTGATTCATTTTAACGACAAAAACATACTTCCTGATGGCCAAACTGAAATAGAAATTAACAATCACGTCATAAAATCTAGTGAAACAGTTAAATTTCTTGGAATAAGCTTTGATTATAAGCTCTCATTCTTACCACATATAAACAATCTGAAAAAAAACTGTTTACGTAAAATGAATGTTATTAAGTTCTTGTGTGGAGTTAAATGGGAATCAAATCCAAGTACTCTCCTTATTCTTTATAAAAGTTTTGTGCGATCGATGCTGGATTATGGCCCTTTTGTATATTACCCTAAAAATAAATCCCAAATCGAAAACCTTGAAAAAAATTCAACTCGCTAACTTGCGAACTGCTATGGGATATCGTATATCCACACCAAAAAATGTTATTATTGCTGAATGTAAGCTTCAATCTATAGAATAACGTACAAGATATCTCTGTAAATGCTATTTAGTTAAAATTCTATCAAATAAAGACTTAGCTATTTATCATACAGTTTGTAAAATTTACTTTTTTTTGAATCGTAAGAAAGTCATAAAAAAATTACGAATCTTTCACACTTGTATAAACGCTATATTTAACATGGAATTTTTCTCTCAAAATAACTTTAACATATATACATTTGATTATCAAACTATTACCACTAGCCTTGACGTAGATATAAATTTTGGTTTAAACTTAAAAAACGTTCCTGAGCCAAACGTTAAAGTATCTCAATTGTTATGTAAATCTAAAGCTCATGCCTTGTATACTGATGGTAGTAAAATGGCTAACTCTCTCGTGGGTTCTGCCTGTATATATCCTTTAGCCGACTTACAGACCAGTAAAACTATCAATAATAATGCATCAGTATACACCGCTGAATGCGTCGCCCTACTCGATGCTATCACTTATGTCAAAAAAAGTAACTATAAAAGTTTCATTATAATGTCTGACTCTTTAAGTGCTCTTTAAAGTTTGACGAATACAAAAATTTCTATTGGAACCAATTATTACATTCTTAAAATAAAAGAAATTTTCAATGATATATTGCCGTCCACTCTGGATAAATCTGTAAAATTCTATTGGATTCCATCTCACACGTTTTAATCAAAGGTAACGAGGCTGCTGATAACCTAGCAAAAAGTCTCACTCACAATACTAAAATCGATGAATGTAATATACCTTACACTGATTGTTTTGAAAAATTTAAAAGAGACTCCATTCAAAACACTCTCGCCAAAGCTGTCGATGAAAGTAATACTAAAGGCACAAATTACTTTGAACTTTACTTTTCCACTCTTACTAAACCTTGGTTTGCCAATAAATCTCACACACGTAACTACATCACAACGATCAATAGATGTAGATCTAGCCATTATAGTTTAGC
Source organism: Megastigmus dorsalis (assembly GCA_900490025.1). Taxonomy (NCBI): domain Eukaryota; kingdom Metazoa; phylum Arthropoda; class Insecta; order Hymenoptera; family Megastigmidae; genus Megastigmus; species Megastigmus dorsalis. Next base: position 42,673 of record UELU01141655.1, read on the forward strand.
AGCCTCGTTAGCAAAAATTCAAATATTAAGCTATCCGGCATTCGTATGTAATGAATGCGATAAAGATCTAAATCATGTGATATGGCAATCACGTGAACGGCAGATGACATTCAAAATTTCTAGTACACAGATTGAGAGTCGACATTGCAATTAGAGTCTACCACCAGCGTAAGGCGCGAAGTAACGATGTATCTCAGTCAACTTGCAGTTCATATTTGGTCCATATGTATATACGACTTAATTGCACTTTCCAATCTACGAGACCCTGATAGAAGGCTGAGTGACTCTAGAATTCAACAAATTTACCATCAAACTTTCGCAGTCAAAGATCTAGGCCTATTGAAGCTCCGAGAAGCGCAATATATACTCTCCATGACGATAACTGCATCCCCGTAGAGAGGCAACCGTTCTAACGGCCCTGCTAAGCCTGTAGTCCTTCCTAGGACTATTCACTCTTTAATCGTTTCTTCGTTATGGCAATAAACAGTTTAATACTAGACGTGAAATTTAAGCAATTAAGGATGATAAATTTATTAGTGGTAGTGGCGGCATTATTTGATGATTTAAAAAGGACCTAAAGCGTGGATGAAATAGGGATAGTTCATGTACGGCCAAAGTAGTTGGATACATGCACATTTGCATGTCTGCACGCACTGATGTCTTAAGAAGATGCTAATTGGCCAGCTTATATAACACATATAATAATTTACTTCATTAAAATTTTTAATAAGACTTTCACAAAAGTAATACGCTATTGTAATTTATAACATTTTCTAAAAGACTTTAACACCTCAGAGAAAACTCAATATCGCTAGGCTCGTATATTTACGCCAGTCGTAAATTTTGTAAGAGCCATCAGCTGTACAAAAGGTAAAAAGACGCAGCGGCAAAATGAAACAGTTTCTGCGGAGACACTACGAACTCCAGCGTTCGCTGCTTCCATTCTTCATCATCCTCCCCCCTCCCCACCGACCATACTTTTCAAGAAAGCTTAGCACTGGAGCTTATTGCTGCATGGCTTATATGACAATCTAATAATACCACTTTATCCAATATCAGAAGATTCGACTGGGCTGGAGACAAAAGTTTGGTCGAGATGATGGCCGTCGAATACCAATAAGCAATAGAACCAATGCTTCTGTACCGTATAACGAGAACAAATCACATAACTAGAAATGGATGAGAATGGGCGTGTAATAATTGTGTTGTCATCAAAGTTAATAAAGATAATTTTTTGCGCTTAAGAGAGTTTTATCCCAAAATCCAAACGATCTAAAGAGCTGAAGAAATTTGTACTAAACGAGCAAAATAGTAAATAATCGGCCTGAAAATGTCAGGTATGTTCAAAAGCTCAGGAATGAAAAAAAAATATTAGAATAGAAAATCGAGATCGAAAGATATTTTTGGTCCACATATACCCTGGTAGAAAATTGACGAGTGTTAATCAAATGACAATGTTTTGTGACTATTTAGCGAGCAAAATGTAATCTTCTTTACAGACCCCAGAACTGGAAATAATAGTAAAAATTCCATATATTTAAAAAATCTGGCTAAAAACTGGTTATGAACTCCTTAACATTTCTACCAGGGCAATCATTTATAAAATATATATTTTTGAAAAACTTTTGAAACTTTTTGACAGTGACTTATTGAGATGCGGGTCCTGATTTTTCTTGAAATTTTCAAAGATTACCTTATTCAATAATGATACTCCTGACTCAGCGTTTTTCTTCCTAGTTTTGAAGAGGTTTACCAATCAATGCTGATCGTATGCATTAGAGTATATCTATATATACTGTAAAAAACATACCTTAAATTTTCATTAAACCGATTAATTCAGTGGTACACTTGGCACTGCAAAATAATTAATAGTCACTAATTTGTAATGAGTCTTATTGTATCAGATTAATCTTTTAAGTAAGAAAATATGTTGTCGAAAGTTCAAAAAATCCAGGACCCGCATCATTGGTTATTTCCTTGTAAATACAGCCAGATTGGTCATTTTCTTATAGGATCTACTAAATTTGCAGTGAAACAGTACTTTAGATACGCTATCACGATAATGCAAGTCAAGCTTTTCTTCTGCTCAACGATCACGGTATGCTGGTGCTGTATTGCATGATCCGTTTTCGAACACTTGCATTCTCTTAAAAAGAAAAGTATTTTATTGATACTATCCACATTTTTAATCAGAGATTTTAGCTCTCATAAATGAAGTCAATAATCATTAGTAATCTTTTTGTTTATAATATACTTGTCATATCCAAAAACAGGTACCGTGTATATGTAAAAGTCTCCTTATTTTATATTTTAATTTTTCAAAACTTTTTCTTTAGAGTTTTCATCTTAAATTCTTATTTGAAATTCTATACTCGAACCACGAGTTTCTACGAGCGTCCTTGCAGGATATTATCGCGAGGGTGAGCGTTACCGGCACGTTCTCTACCTTACCAGCCTTGTATTTTTTACTCAAATAATTAGCTCAAAAACTTTTCTATAACCTTTCCAGTATCTTTCTTCATCAACAAATATTAATTATAAAAATTTTTAATTACTCCTTTGCTATTGTCAATGTCCATTTCGAATTTTCGCAGATTTAATAACATGATTGTTCGGACGATATCGCATGTAATTACATAAAACACAATGCTCTCAAATTCTACTACGCATACAGATAAAAAAAAGTTTTTATGTTAATAGATTGCATACCTTATAGCAGCAATCCTGATCGGATGCTGGTAAACATTCACCATTTGCCATTTTAAGGTTTCGGCAAAAAATATCGGCGTTGATCCGTACATCTTTCCTCCCAAAGTCGATCAATATACGTAGTATAAAAAATATCGATACGAAAAAATCTCACTTTACATACAAAGCTTATAGAATCCCTCTATAGTATAAAAAACACTTCACGGAAACCCGAGGTTTCATCCGTCGTCTCGGGCCGATAATATAATTCGCCGCGTTGCTTCGCTATCGCAGTCGGCACATTTTGGGCTCTTTATCACTGGCAACGTCTACGTCGCACCCCATGTTCTTATTCGTCTTTTGCCCGTGAACTTTGGAGGTTCGCGGCTGCAGCAGCGATCAGAGCCGGCGATCGATACCGGAGCGCACGTTTCTGCTGCTGCTGCTGCTGCTGCTGCTGCTGCTGCTGCTGCTACTGCTGTTACTGTTTTGAACATCTGCTCGACTTCTTTAGGATTTCCCCCCCTTCGAGTGCCGGATGGCGCGTGGCCTTTGTGTTCCTTTTTTTTCTTTAACCGAATGACATTTTCATCTGGGTTTTATGCAAGACGTTGTTATACTGTCAAAAGAATACGATTACTGTTATATTTAGGTTGGACTGTATAGATTGTTAAACTAACAGTTGAGTTGTGTATAGTGAACTATATTTGTATGGATGTACCATTGAAATATGTTTTAACATCACACAAATAGCTTTTATCTCATTAGCGTAGATATTAATTTGGAATATTAAATTATACTGAAATGTTAATAAATGGCTATGAATAATTATCAGATTTATCCTTGACAATGCGTATAAATAAAATGTGAACAAGCACAATAGTATTCTTTTATTTACAAGAAATAATCATTGCAATCTCGACACTTAACCTAGCTTTCCATTTTGATAAAAAAAGCGTATTACGCAAACTCAACTGTTGGTAACGAAAAAAATTCGCAAAATACCCAAATTAGACTGCGTAATTAGACGGTAATCGGAGGACAAGTGCCGCGTGTAAAGCGGCGCGCACCCACAGGCCGTCCCTGGCACTGCACGGCAGGATGTGCGAAAATCCGGCTTCGATCAATAAATCGACAGTCGAAATCAATCGCGCACAACAGCCGTCGCGAGCAACATCGCCACCGCAGGTCCACAAGCCGCGACCGAACAAACAAACAAACAAACAAACTCGTCGGGCCATCCGCACGCACGGTGTCCCCCGGTAAAAATCCTATCAACAATCAAAGCTGCACACACAGGAACGGCCTGCACACATGTCCTAGTCGTTCACTTCGACGCCTGCGCGGTACCGCGAGCGTTACCCACTCGCGCAAACACATACAGACGCACACACACACACACACACGCAGAGAGAATCGGTGCGCGCGCGTCCACGACGCGAGGGTGGATGGATGAGGGGCGCAAACTCGCAGCGAGATAACCACGCGACGAACAAAGAAAATAGCCGCGGCAGAGCGAGAGAAACGTGCAGGCCTCTCGACGGAGATGGAGTCACCGCGACCGGACTAGCGAGACTCGCTGCACTCGTGTCTCGATATATCGCACCGTGCACACGTGATGTATACGCGGAGAATGGAGTTGTTGCGCGCGCGTACGGATGCACGGGACGAGACCATCCGGGTAAGCAAGCTGCGGATAGAGCACTAGCGCATATAGCGAGCTCCGACGCGGTTCTAGGCCCGTCGCGCCTGCAGGGGTGTTGCCCCTCTGCGAGACCCCTGGCGCCTCTCTCTCTCTCTCTCTCTCTCTCTCGCTTCCCCCCGTCGTTCAGGGCTCCGCGCTGTACGTAGCAGGATACGCGTGGTAAGGTATCTGTGTGCCTCTCTCGTGCGCCCCCTCCTTCCATGCATAGAGAGAGAGAGAGAGAGAGAGAGACGCGCCGGTTCTCTATGGAACGAAAGTAAAAGTGAGAGAGGGTGAACTGCTGAGCCGCCCGACGCACACACGTGTGAATAGGTGGTGGTGGTGGTGGTGGTGGTGGTGGTGGTGGACTCGAGGGGTATATCCCGGGTTGTATGACTAAGAACGAAGCCACGTTCGTGGCGGCGGTAGCGGCGGTGGCGAACTATATATGTGGAGGCTTTCTGAATGGCCTGGCTTCTCGTAGGGAGAGGAAGTCGAATGTATATTTATATACACGAAACTCTGTGCGCTACAGGCGCTCTTTGAAGGGAAGACGCGAAGCGTTTAAACGTTGCGCTTTTGCGTTGGGGGGCTTGAGGGTCGGTAATGTCGTTACCTTTGCCCGCTTCTATCTCTGCCTCCGCGAGGGCGAGATATGTGTTTACCTTTCATTGATATATTTGGATCAGCTTTTCTTCCTTGCTTTTCTCCGTGCATCGATGTTTGCTTTTTCTTTTTCATTGAGTAGGGAAATAGTGGATGACAGATCATTATTGCAAGTTTAGAGATTTCGTCTGAATTATGTATTTGTCGGAAAGGGGAATAAGAGTGGTGTATAAAGGATGTTATAACAGGGTGTTTGCAGTGCTTGATCATTAGCGAAACAATATTAATTTTATATATTTGAAACGATTCGCAATTATGGCTACAGACTTATAAAAAAAATTGTTATTCAAAATAGGAATAAATAATAATCTAAACTAATACAAATTCTTTAATACTACTAAATTTTTTATGAACTTACACTGCTATCAAATACAACTACTATAGATTAAAAAAAGAATTATGAGTTTAGTAAATAACTACGATAAGTCTGGATTATACTGATAAATATAATAGATCATTATTATATTTTCGTGCATTAGGTTAGTTTCGTGCATATTACGCCAAAAATGTCTTTAAATTCTGCTTATCGAAAAGCATTTCAAATTGCAATACCTTCATTGCTCATGCAAGAAAAGCTTGAGAAAGTGCATACCCCATGAGAAAGAGACCGAAAACCACCTTTACAAGAGTGCATCCATTTCTATAATAAAGACGAGTAGAATGTGTTGGAAAGTTCTGAAAAAAATATTGATCAAAAATTTAGTTTCATCAAGTCAATTGTCATGTAAATGTTGCTAAAAATAGGTAATATTCAATACATCCTTATTTAATCAATTAAATAATAGCGAATGGATTGTTTTGATTGCACAAATCATAGCTGCCAATCGTTTGGGTATATCTTTACTTTTATCAATTACTCAACGAAAGTCGGTCAGCTTTAAAATTCAATTACGACGTTACAAAACAGCGTGAATTCCCTGTACACAAAGTTGCAAATTTTAACGATTCCACTTGAAACTCCGCGTCAACAGGTATAAAAGCTGAGTGAAAAATTCAACGCATCGCCAATATATATCGGCATACGAACAATCGCCGAGCCATAAGTAGAGCGTAAAGTTCGCCGAGCGCATACATCCAGAACGCGCTCCCCTCGCGCGCAACGCGAGAGTAACGAACAAAAAAAAGCGCTGATCGCTCTGAATCTCATGAGATCCTTTGTTCTCCGCCCTCGAGGTTTTCAGGTAATACGCGAGAGCGTGTATAATGCTGCACTCGAGAGCTTTTGTATGTGCACCGGTTAATATTATCGGCCGGCATAAATAACGCCGAACTATACGTACGACACACGCGTATATATATATATATATATGTTATTCGGTATTGTGCGTTGTATAAGTGCACGCGAGCGATCTTTAATCGTGGAGCGTGATATGCTTAATTGGGTGTGCGCGTGACGCTACATACACTCGCTGCTTATAGATGTTCGTTTTACGTGATCTTTGTATATATGCTGCGCTTGTATGGGCGTTTTAAGCTGTTGCGCGCTTGAGTTGTATACAGTCGCTGATCAAAGACATTGCCACGATAGTAGGGGAGATGCTCAGTCAAAGGGAAGATTGGTTTTGTTAGTGACGTCGAATACGCGCGTTAACCGCTAACGACATTATCTCAAGATAATACTGTTTTAAATTCTTTAACGAATATAAAATCTTTATATGATACGAGAAATGTGTTCATCAGGACGGTTTTAAAAAATGTACGTACCGTGAGAAACTTAAATCCATTTTCCACTTGTTATGCCTAACTAAATCGAAGATTTACATATTGTTTTAGCAATTTAAGTATTACTACACTATAGATTTTTTATATCATTTTTCTATTATATACAACATTTAATTTTATTACACATGTAAAATTCAATAGACAACTCGCAGAGACAAAATCTGATATAACTAATTATAAAATTGGGATGAATAAATATAAGCCAATAGACATATTATAGACAAGGGTCGGTTTTGCTAAACAATGTTCTATATAAAATTTTTGAAATTATAATGAATTCTTTAAAAAGATCTTATTACATATACGGCACGCTATGCCTGATAATAGGATCAAGAATAAGCTTATTTAGGTAAAATATTCTCCCGATATGTGTACACGAGACAGGATAAATAAAAAGCTTACGGTAAGTATGAAAAAAGAGTAGATCTACACCCCTCAAAAAAAATACGATTCCCTCATCTCTAAAAAAAAATAAAAAACTGTAAAGTACATGCGATATCGATCGGCAAGGAGTCCCTGCACTCCTTCCTTTTGTTCCTCAAATCCACTTTATCGAATTTGTAACCTTATATCCCTCCCTCGTCGACTACATAATCCGCGCAAGTTTTGATGCGCTTAGCATATAAACTCGCGAGATTACACGTCGCGCGCTATGCGTACCAGGCCTATATCAAATTTTCCGCCGCACGCGGTGTGGCATATTTCGCTCAGCGACGCGACGTTTCGCAGGGAAGAGAGAGGGAGAACGAGAGGAAGAGAAACGAGGACCTCGAAATGCTTCGACGCGACACATCGAGACACGACGCTTTATCTCCCGCGCAGCCAACCAGTTTTATTATCTCAGGCCCTATGCTGTTTCAGCCCTTTGCCAAGCCCTTATTTTCGTTTCAACTCATACTTATACTTCTGCTCTTACAAGCTTGCGACGAGTTTAGTGCAGCAACAGCAACAACAGCAGCAGCGGTATGGCAATTCGCTAGACTCGGAAAGAGTGGAGAATCGTTTTGTGTATACGCACTAAAACCGCGGATAGGCGAGATTAAGAGCGGAAGCGAGCGTAAAGATTGCGAACTGCAGACAGTTGGAGAAAATGGCGGCTATTACAATTTTCCGTTAGACTTTCGAGGCATTAAATTGACGGTTGGATGGGCGATAAAAGCGATGACCGGCGAGGCGCTTATTCTAGGTAAAATAATGGAAAAGTGATTAATAAAGGTGATTTTCCTTGTGCGAGATAAGAAATTCTGTGTAGTTGTAGATGTTGGGCGTTGGAATTGATGAGTAGCGTGAGAAGCATAATTGCGTTATAATAAAATGTTACTGTATAATAGGACTATCATGAGCAATTGTAGGTGAAACATATCTTTATAGGACGTTAAATCTTGCACTTCACAAATAAAAACTGTAGGAGTAACGGTTTCTTACGGTATAATTTAGATGAATGTTTGATACGAATTGTCGATATAAAGCAGATTTTGTTTATATCGCGCTTTGTGAAATAAAGTAAAAATACTTATATATTATAGCTTATTAATCACATGTAACCGATAATTACAATAGAGAAAAACATTTATATCATTTTTTTTAGCGTATGCATAGAAAATGCCCTTTGTATGACTATTTTCACAGCGGTAACTATATATTCGTAGACTTGTATGAAAACCGTTCAGTTTTTTGCACTAGTACGTAAAGTGGATTTTTCCGCACACTTTCGAGAAAATTTTCACACTTGCGCGGATGTCTATTTTACATACGAGAATGAAAAAGTTAACGATTGCCGTAAAGTGGAAATGTACACGCTTTGCGCTCGTAAAATAGGCACAAGTAAAAAAAAACTATTTCCTTGCTAATTTACAAAAAATATATTGTATGTAACACAGAGCATACAGGCTATTCCACTATGGTAAAGTTTATATAATGCCATCAACTCCTGCGTTTGCCTAAGTCTCGTGTTGTAGACTTCTCACTCTATTCGCATGAAATAACTCATTTAGTGACCTACTACTTACTCAATGTGCTATTATCGTTTCGCCGCAAACGAGAATTGAGTGACAAAAAATTTACCATTGAATGTTCCATTGAAATTGGAATTATTTAGCAGACTCAGAATTTTTATCAAATTTTGCAAAATAACATATTTGAAAACGTATAACATAAAGTATACATTAAATGCCTAGGTAGCATGCGTAAATCACTATTTTTCCCTCTTTTCACGTGCATGATACACAAAAAAGTACAAAAAAGTAATGTTTTACGCACGCTAATCAGACACAAAAACTAAAGCCTTACACCGATTCAAGGTAGTTATTTTTTATACATGTGCGCAATTTAGGTGTTTCCGGTAATATCAGCACTAAACGCGCATTCCCTTACTTTTACAGCAGCAGTTAACTTTTCCGAACTAGTATGGAAAAGTTAAAGGCTTCCATACAAGTGTGTGAATAGATAGTCTGCGCTGACACAAGCACGAATCCTGCACCCTCACCCCCCCCCCCCCCTTGAAC
>UELU01141656.1:4228-109690 GCA_900490025.1 Megastigmus dorsalis
GGGTTGGGCCTAGACCGTTTCGGCTAGGAGGAATGCAGCGAGTACCTCAAGCTTCCAAACCACGTGAACAGGGAAGACGCGCGATTGGTGCCGTCGGATACAGTCCAGCCCGGACAAAAGCGATACAGTTTTCTCTGCTTTCCCGGTTCTTTGCGAGCGAGGAATTTCCCGGGGACTGCGCGTCTGGAGGGGGAAGCGGTTTGGCGATGAGCGCGCTGTCGGAGATGAGCCGGGCGCGAGTATAAAAGCGAGCGCGGAGCGCCCGAATGTTCAGTATCGTGTCAGCCCTTGCGAAGACGAAACGTAGGAGCAAATAAAGTAATTAAGTAGAACTACGCAGTTTTGATTATTTGCCTACCCCCCAACCATCCTCACCACCAACAACTTAGATTTAAAATGTTTCCCTGATCTGTATCCTTATGGTATTTACGGTCAGTGCTCAGACAGACCTGTAAAGTTAAGAGATTATGACTATATTTGATCTAAGTTAACTTCTAAGCATCCACATTTCAGATTAAATATACAGTATTTATTTTATTTGTTATTTAATAATAATATTAGACAAATCAGTGCAGGGATTTTTCATAAGTTAAATATTGTTAATCCTCGTTATAATTACACGGCTGGAGAGCTTATGAATAACTTAGAAAAAGATCAACTTGAATCGAATTTGGAAACAATTTTTTCTCGTTTGCGAGGTACTGAGTCATACTGAAGGAATATCAGAAATGACTTAAATTGCATGATGAGTGAATATGGCCCTGCAACCTTCTTTGTTACGCTGAGTCCTGGCGAATGGATGTGGTCAGCTTTAGCAGAGTATATTCGAGAAGTAAATGACTGGGAAAATGATAAAAGATTAGTTAGTGAACTAGTAGCTGCCGATCCAGTATCAGCATCTAGGTACATTCATAATAAATTCAAGGCAATGTTAGCATATATGCTTTCTGATTCTCATCCAATAGCAAAAATTAGTCATTATTACTATGCATGTGAATATCAAGAAAGAGGCTTGCAACATTTTCATTGTCTGTTTTGGATTCAGGGTGTTCCGATTTACGGCAAGTCATCTAATGAAGAAGTTCAAAACTTTATTTTACAACATATTACGTGCAGATTACAAGACATACACATTTCTCCAGAACTTAATCGACGCGTGCAAAGCTATCAACAGCATAAACATAATAGCTATTGTATGCGCAAGAAAAAAACTAAAATTGGATTTAAAAGCGCATGTCGTTTTTCAATTCCACGTCCAATAACAAACTATTTAATTTTAAGACCTCTTTCAGTAGCTATTGCTAATAAAACAAAATTGAAAAATAAATCTAGATTTTATGATTTACTCAGAAAGCAATCAGAACAGAATATTAATGACTATATGCCTGCTCTTTTAGTTTTGTGGGAAGGAAATAATGATGCTCAATATATATGTGAATCATCTTATCTTTTAACAAAGTATATTCAAGTTACGGTACAAAAGGAGAAAAGAATGTTATAGACTTTACAGATATACAGTCTAACAAATCATTGTGCAGTCGCCTGTGGTCTTTTTCTATGCGTGCATTAAATCACAGAGAATGCGGAGCTTTAGAAGCGGCTGATACTCTTTTAGGAAATCCACTCCATGCAACCGATCCCGCTACTGTTATTAGGTGGTTGGATGTAAGAATGATTCGGAATAGAAAGCTTAGGCCATTTAATGAAATTAAAAAACTTCCTGCAGATTCATCAGATATCTTTTACGATTCTTTGATTGATTCTCATTATCCCATTCGACCAAATGAGTTAGAATCATTGTGTTTGCATGATTTTGCAAAATGGTTTGATATTATTAAAAAGGAACCGATTCGAAAAGCAGAATACTATAAAATAAAAAGCGATTTGTTTTTTAAAAAAAGGAAGAATCCTTATTTAATAAATCATTGGAAGTAGAATCCTATTAATCAACCAGAAGCTTATTATTATGCTTTATTGCTACTCTTCCAACCTTGGAGAGATTTAAATGAATTAAAAGGTACTGCAAATACGTATGCTAATGCCTTTTTTAATAAGCAATTAGATTTAGCTGAAACTATGAAATATCACGATAAGTGTAAAACCATTGAGGATGCTATGAAAGACATGAATGAATTAATTCAAAAACAGATCTTAGAAGAAAGAAACACGGAAAATGAATCTGATGAAAATAATATACCAGATGACTGTGTTCTAATTGAAACTGAGAATGCTATGAAGGATTTCAAGGATATTGCTGATAATATTCTTGTGAGTGAGAAAAATCTTGAAGATTCAATTCGAAAGTTTAATAGCCATCATGCAAGAGTATTTCATAACATCACTTCGACATTGCACTCTGATGAAAATATTCTAAGAATTTTTGTAAGTGGTCCAGGTGGCACCGGTAAGAGTTTTATTATTGAGAATTTAACCAAAACCACCAAGCCTTTTTACAAAAGGTGAGAAAGGCGAAACCACCTATCTCACGTGGGAGATCGAGTGGGCTAGTCCACCAGAGCTAGCTCACCCGAACGCCGCCCAATCGGTTTCTCGCAGTCATATATATATATCCTAAGGGCTACTTTTCTAATCGCGTCTTGGCCCTCGCCACCTAGCGGCCGGATGGGCGAACTACTGCGCGCGGTATATTCAGTATATCTGCTTGTGACGTTTCGTCACAAACTTCCTCCCGTTCGCGAAGAATTTGCATTTATAAAACTAACGATAGAAAAATGAATGAGTATATAGGAGGAATGGACACTTACAATCTGTGGGAGCTATTTTCTTATGATGAATTAACTATTAATATGAGACAAAAAGATGATAAACAGTATAATGAAATTCTTTCCAGAATTCGATTAGGCTTTTTAACTGATAATGATATTGAAATTTTACAAACGAGGAAAATAATATTTTCTAGTACTGATAGTTTAGGAATAATGCATGAATTATGTGAACATTTAGATAAATTACCTACTGACACTGTGTGTTTATTGCCTACTAGAAATATGTGTAATATTTTAAATAGTGCTATGTTAGATAAAATTAATTCAGAAGAAATAAATCTTGTTGCTAATGTACCTTCAAATGTTCAAAAAATTTAGAAAAGAAAGTTAAAAAAATGTTGAATGAAGATGACAATAATTCGTGCGGGGTTGAACGAGTTATAACAATTAAAATCGGTTCAAAAATTATGATAAGAAGAAATATTGATGTTTCTATAGGGCTAGTTAACGGTACTATAGATAAAGTCGTATCAATTTCTAAAGATAAAAATGGAATAATTGATAGTGTAAATGTTATGCTAAAAACAGACACAGAATATGCAATTCCGCGACTTGAACATAAATTCATTATAATGGATAAAATTTATATAATACGAGATCAATTTCCCATATGCAGTAGTTATGGAATAACTATTCATAAAAGTCAGGGCTTAAGTTTAGAAAATGCTGTGGTAGAGGCTGGTAATTCTATATTTACTTGCGGTCAAACGTACGTAGGGTTGTCACGAGTTACGAAGATAGATGGTTTGCATCTTATCAATTCTGACCCTTCATGTATTAAGGCTGACGAATCAGCAATTCTGGAGTATAATAGATTAAGACAAACATTTAGACCAGATCTTAATAGTTTCAATATTCCAAAAAAATGTAAATTTGATCGAGTTACTAAAGTTAGAGATGATCAATGGGCTATCTTAAAAAATGTGGCAGCGGTTCAAAATCAAAACGAATTATCTGATTACTGTTGGCAGATATCTGTAATACCAAATGTTGATGGCGTATCTTGCTTTGCCAATAGTTGTATACAAAGTTTGTTGTATTCTCCAACAGTTAGAAGAATTTTAGTTCAACATTCTGATCAGGATATATTTAAAATATTTTTAATCAATATGTCTCAAAAAGTACTGTTGATGTTCCAGCACTAAGAGAGTATGTTGATATAAAATATACATTACCTGTTCAGCAAAATGCATCAGACTTTTTATTGGATCTTTGTAATAAATGTACACTAGTGCAGAATGTTCTTGGGCATCAGTTAAGTACTGTAATAAGATGTCCTGGTTGTGATATAAGAAATGCTTCAAATTATACTAATTATATTTTGTCACTTTGTCTACCTGAACCGACACATGCTTATAAATTACAGGAAGTTATAGATTATAATATAGGAAATTGGAACGAAACTGAAGGTAATTGTAGTAATGGCTGCAAATGCAAACTCATTCAAAAAATCGATGTGAATGTAAAAAGCTCAATATTAATAGTACAATTATTATTATTTAGCGTTACCGGTACAGTGGTTATAAAGATCACTAATTTTCGAATAATTGAAATACCGAAGGCAATAATTTTGATCGAAAAAAAACGTTTTCGAGTCATAAGAGGTATATTTCACAGTGGAAACACAATTAATTCTGGACACTGCACAAATATGCTACGTCAAAATAACCAATGGTTTAAAACAAGTGATTCGTTCATTACAAAAAAATCATGGCCCTGAGGTGCTAAAGATGCTTATATATTATTTTTAGAACTAATATAATATCAGCGGTAGTATTATTGAAATAACAAAAAAATTTATTATATGTTACATTTTTTTCATAATTTACCTATTAATTGAATGAATTATAAATTTACGTGTTTGATAATGCAGTATTAGCAGTCTCTAAGAAAGTAGTGAAATCTATAAAAATAATATTGCAATGCTACCAACTTTTAATGAAATCGAGAACATTGAAAAAAATCGTGATATCGTTATTTAAAATTTGTTATTTAAACCAAAGAAGCTAAAATATAGTAGGGACCTCTTATAACCAATAAACTGCGAAATTACTGTGTAATAAATTAATGCTTCTCACACTTAAGTTAATTAATTCTAACTACGGGAATAAATGTTATGCTCGATTTAATCTGTACAATACACTACCCGTATGGCATTTTTAAAGTGTAATTAAGTAGCTTGTGTTTTTTGGTGTGTTTTTAAGTAGCTTTCTTTAGTTTTAGGATTTAGTTTGCTCGAGTAAAACAATTTAATTAAATACAAATAACATTTAAATTTAATTTAATGTGTATTCCTTACGCATAATACAATCGCTTAATAAATTCTGTCAATTCTCATACACTAAATTAAATTAATCGATATTGTCCTCTATGCCATCGTCCAATTGTATCATTGTAGGTGACAAAGGTAAAAGTAGTGGTAACTTGTCGGCTGTAGGAATAATAATGGGCCTAATTTCTGTATACAAATGTTATAATTTAAGTAATTATAAATTTCAATGTTTTTATTATATTTAAAATAAATATTTATTTACAATACCAATGATTTGTTAACATGTTCATGTGTAGATAATATACCGACACAGCCATAACTGTTGCTTGCTGCCTGTCGATAACAATGAAGTACGTAAAAAATAATTTCACCTTGTTCATATTCAATCAAATTTGCTTAAATTACTAAACTTATACTATAATTGTTCATTTTGACATTACGATTAATATGTAAATGAGATTTACAACAAATTGAAGAATATGTTTATTAACTATACTTTATAGATCTTACGAAAAGTGTATTATCATTGTATGTATTTACTACTCTATAAATAGTGTAAAGATTGTATGTTCTATTAGTTTTTGCCTTGCTTCAGTTTCAGTCGTTTCATATTTATTTGTTATATCATAAGATTCAATTATATAATTATTTAGTCTTCCGAATAAAGTTTGGTTCAAAGCGTATAATGATTAGTCAAACGTTGACTCAGCAAAAAAGAAAAGAAAATTCATACAGTCATTTAATAACTTTGAGGTCTGACAAAAGTGGTATTTTCCATATATTGATTATAATCTGACATCGCCGCCAGCTCTGATAAAAGCGATAGGTACAAAGCATTGCGCGATTCTGCCCTGTCGATCGTCCGCACTTTCAGAAACGAGCCTCTCTCGCGTGATGCACCCGAAACCATCCAAGCGTCAACTTGAAAAAACCCTCGATAAAATTGAGTGAGACAAAATTACGGAATGATGTCGCAGTAGCAGGCACTACCACCCAAACCCTCGGCACATTGGTGCTTGCACCAATTCTCCCAAGGATTTACGGTAGAGTCCTGGGCTCTGGTCCTCAGACGTCTTTGGCTGAGCTCGCGCTTGAGCAAGTAATCGATCACGTCCTTCCTCGCAAAGCTCGCCGTCTCCTGGATGTTCCACTTGGCGAGATAATTGCCCCAGACGTTAGCGCCCTGCTTGCACTGGCAGTCCTTGCCCGCGTTCTTCGCCACGAATGACTGGATGACCTGGCAGATTTTGTCGACCGGGTAGACGTACTCGTGCTTATCGCAGCGACAGGGTGTTACACAGCTGTTGACTACGTCAGCGCCGTATTCCGAGCTCAAACTTGAGAGTATCGACGAGTCGCGATCGCATGGCTGCGCGCACTTTATCGACGACTCGACTTTGCATAGATCCACACAGGTCGTACTGCAAACAAAAGGGGTTGAGCGGAGGCACGTGATTTGTTAGTCACTGATTTTTTCAGCTGTTTTCGTGATTACGCAAGATTTCCTTAGAAGCGGAAAATGTGTAAATTTTGGTGTATGAATGAATGGAGGAGTTAAGTGGAAAAGTACGTATGACAATTTGAGAGGATTATATCATGAACGATTGCATGGAATAATTATAATTTGAAAATTTAAGGTTGCTCTATTAAAACTCCCAAGTCAGTTGAGTATATGTATGAAAAATAATATTTAAATGTATATATATAAATGTATTGTATATCTGCTATTGATGGTTAATTAAAGTCAAATCTAATTTTATGTAAAATCATATATATTGACATAAAATTATTATTTAATGAATACCAATATAATTAATGTTGTTACTCGAACACGGTTCAACTTTTTTGAAAATATATAATGTCCACGTTATCACCTTTTCAAAACATTATAAGATGAATCACTAAAAATGATTTTATATTTTTAACAACAAATATCTCAAGAAATCATTTGACTTGCTATACTTTGCTTGATACCATTAGTAAGTTTAAATTTTAACTTTTAGTAGTTCATTTTTCACTTTCACCTACAGTCTTATTATATAAGAATTTTAATGTGAGATAACGTTTCCTATAATAGAAACATATGTTAAGGTATGCATTTTCAAATATTTCTTTCTTTAAATAACATTTAGCTAAAAAAATTTCGTAATCCAGAGATTTATAATTTTTATAATAAGTTTAAAAGAACGCTTTGTTTTTCATATTGGATTTAAATAATGATATTATGTATATATTAATTTTAGTAACCTTGGATAAAATTAATATGATGAAAATTATTTAATGAAAAAATACAAATTCCAATCTAATATAAATGTAAGCACAGGATTCTATTGTGATAGAATTGTGATGTACATTCGATAATTGAAAGCATGAAATTTAGTAAGTCATTTTGAATTACCTTATTCTATGTCCTGTTGCACAAACAACCAGGCCGAGCACAAGAATATAAGTCAGATTCTCCATCATCTGAAAACAAGCACGGGATATAATATGTAGTTAATTTTTAGAAACCATTATTTTCTTAGTTTTCATTTGCAAAGATATTTTTAATTTAATTATTATAACAAACTTCAAAATAGTCATTCGATAAATTATGCAAGAAATAAGTTAGTGTCAATAAACTTCTTGGTGAAGATACAGTCGAGAAATCTTTACTAAGCTTTGAACAGTTGACCTAGTTAGTTTACTTTACGAAGTTTTACTAATTGATATTGGTTTGACATCAAAATGAATGCCTTAACTAACTTGCTCATTATTTTAATCACTATAATTTAGTAAGATTAGTCAGGTTGATTATTACATTCGTTAATTTGAAATGTCATTGAAAAATTAGCGCGTTTATACTATTTCTCTTATGGTGACTTTCACTCATTAAAATTTTCTGAATACGGTATATTTAAGTAATATTTGAGTAGTCTGAATGTAATAAATCAGCTTTAATTATTAATTATACGTATTATTTTAATATAATGCTTTTTAACGAGGGACTAAAATTTTTATAGCAAATTGAGAGTATACAATAAATAATATACCTATGCTTATTGGACAATTTATCTTATGAATTTTTATAAACAAACAACGCTTTTAAGAAAATCGTATTGGGAAACTTTGAAAAACTAATCATTTAAGGAAATCTTCCATCGCAGTATTAATTCAATGATTTTCTTCAACAATCCATCTTTATTCACAATCAACAATTTTAATTTATCGAAAAATTCTAAGAACACATTAATTCATCGAAAAATTCTAAGAACACATAAAAAAAAAGATTGAAGAAACCTCCTTTAGAGTAAAATTCCCTGTGTTAAAGTCACTCACCAATATCAATTTTCAAACAACAGTCACAAACTCTATACTTTTTGATTAATTTCTTTTTGAACACGTGTATAAAGAACAGAACAATGCCCGGATAAGTGTATGAAATGTACTTTTTGCAGGTCAGTACTAGAGTGAGCTTCGACGCGGAGGTGATTGCCGTAGTGATCTCATAAATTGCTTAATCAAATAATGCTAGAATCGTAAAGATGATTGATATTACGGCGCCTTCGATTCGTGGTATTTTTCGCACGAAATTTAACACTTGAATAAATAAAGTTACAATCATACACAAGAATAAATTTACAGCTATAGATATTACAAAATTGAATGACTATCAAATATATAACTACCGTTGGAACAAAAACTTTCTAATTCAATAATTTATTATACTTTTTTCAAGTATTATTATATTCCAAAAAATAAATATACATATATAGTTCTGCTCAATTTATGTAATGACTTATTGTGAAATAAAAATAAATCATTTAGTATACGATACTTGTATAAATTGTTAAGTATTGTGTAATTTTGCATAATATCATTATTTTATTGCTGCTTCCTCAAGAAAGAATATTTCTAAGTACGGAAAATATTTTTTAAAATAAGTCAAATAAGTGAAAAATACTGTGTACGTGTGAGTGGGTGCTTGTGCAAGTACTTTCCACGGTCGTGTGAATACCCATGCTAATCATATCAGGTAAAATTCAGTGATTGCGTTTGGGGAATTCGTTTCTCGATGCGATAGAACCTATCATTTAATTGGACCAACTTATGTATGAAAATATTTATTTTATCTACTGTTTCGCTGAAGTTTTTTATATTTTATTTTTTGTTGTTCATTTCAGCTTGTACCAGCAATATTGTGTGATCTTGTTAAAAAAGAAACAATGTAACTTAACAATAATAAGTATCATGAGCTGACACAGATGCACAGTGGAACTAACCAGTTTTCATCAGCAGTTGAAATTATATTCATTAAAATTTATATGTGATGTTATTGACTTTTTGTTCTCTGAGGAACTGTTCTTCTAATTAATGAAATAATTCGTGAGTACAATTTCGTTACACTATTTAATAGATAATATAGTAATTGCTAAAGAAAAACCGTTGTTAACTGTTTTAACAGTTGGCTTTCTTAAAGAGTCTAAATTTTTTCAATCTTTTTCTCAATTTACAATTAAATAAATAAATCATATTAAGGTAGTTCTTCACGGACTCCCTAGTGAATCGACCATACAAAATAAAGATTGCGAAATTGTTCGATTTGGATAAATCATTTCTATTAAATTTATTTATAAATCTTAAGATAGTTTTAATTGATATTAGTCTCAAAACAACAATGGTTTTATAGAATTAATGTTGTATGTACGTAGCAATGACTTACGTAGTTATTCATACACAAATAAACTTGACAACGTCGCATATTTGACTTCGCGGTCGAATCGAGCAGATGACAAACCAAGTCGCATTCACGAGTACAAACGCAAGATACGAAATTACCACGTTTACGGAGTACATCGAAGAGCTCGTCAAACCTTATGTTTCCCAATAAATAACTTTTAAATTAATCCGGTTACCCCTATTTTTCATTCAATTATTAAAAAGTACAAATCTTCAACTTTTTATACTCTATTTTTACATTATTCTCTGATGCGTTTTTGTTAATTAACGAGTTAATAATAGTGCGATATCTTAGGGCTTCATGTATGCACCATGCAAAACAAATCAACTGTTTGCTTGAAATTTAAAGATTCGAATATATTTGTATTATAGTGATACCAAGGACTTCGATTTGGTGAAGTCCTACCTTACTAAATTAATAGCTTATAATCGATTCAAAAATGAAATCAGTGCTAAAATAAGGACTCGAAATGTACAGCGATTTCACAAAAAATCCGATGGAGAGATTTTTAACTCATTACTGCATTCATTAAAAGATTAGAAAATTTTTTCTTTTGCTTTTTTTAAGTTATAATGAATGAATGTTACTTTTAATGTGATTTTGTGGGGGTCCAGCGATTTACGAATAATTATTAATAATAAACAATGGTCATTTCAACTAAAAGCTCTATTTATCTTGTCTGTTATTAGTCGTGAAAATCAAATTTGTTTCATTTTTTTGCAGAACCTTTACTACGGAATTGATTAGTAAATCCTCATAGTACTTGTGAGAGACCGAGCACATCACTATCAGTGATTAGTAGATAACACCGCTCCCAATTCATTTGTTCCAATCTGTAAGTAATATATAATTCGTAAATAAATTAAACCAAATCATCCTAACCGAACCTTTAAAAATACATTTGCAAAAGTAACACAGGCTTATACAAGAAATTTTAATGAATGGTACACAGAATTTTGTAAAACTGATACAGCTAAATATTTCAAAATTAAATTTAATGATTCACGTTAATAACATTTTCAATATTTAAAGCAAATTTAAGAAAAACTCACAACTAATAATCTAAACCTTAAAACTTGTATTTTGGAAAATAGCACAAGAACTATGCATTATCTACCGAATTTCGAGCGCGTAAGATTTAACCCGTTAATAAATAACTTCTCAAATTATGGATAGTCAAAAAATCTTTGAAACGTACCTGTACCTATACCTATGTCTATATTGTAAATTTTTTATCAGTCTCGCTAATGAAAAAAAACTACACTTTTAAAATTTGAAAAAGTCATGAAATAAATATATATATGCTTCGTTGGGATCGTTAAATTCTACTTTCGGAAGTTTAATATTGATAACTACTTACATTTAATTGATTTATGCCCCAATGAAACTCTATTATGAAAAAAGGCCATCAAGTTTAAATAAATATTTTACAAAAAAAGTATCCGAAAAAACTCCGCATTATCATAAATATCTAAAAAAGTACCTTAAAGTATAATCTCTCAAATTATAGATATTCAAAGCCCATGAACGTACTTATTATAGATTTTGAAAATTTTGACGTCTATATATAAAAAAGTAAAGAAAGTAAATTATTATCCAATAAAAACTTATTTTTCAACATACACACACACACACAATCAACTCAAAAATCTAATAAATTTTAAAACAGATTGTTTCAGAATTTTAATAAAACTGATAATATATGTGGCTGTAAATAAATCTAACATTAATACTAAGCGAATACATGCACCTGTTCATTTTATAAATTCTTTTTGTCATAATGTAATCATCAATAAATAATTCAGACGCATTATTTATCCATTTTAATTACATTAACATAAATTATTTGATATTTCAATTCATTGGCAGTATCGTAATTTATTAGCTTAATAACTTAATGCAATTTAAAGCAAACGTATTTTAATCGATAAATATTAACCTTTAGATCGTTTCCGTTTTTTCATAGATATAGTTTATTGATAACATACACGTAACACAGAATTTTGATGTATTTTTTTTTAAATAAAAAAATCTGTAAAGTTTCGGACTTACGAATAATATTGATCGTATATATATATAATAACTGACTTGTATTAAAAATAATAATCAGTAATGAAAGAAGAAAATTGTCTAATGTCAGTGCAACCATTTGACAATTACATTCTTTTTTACATATCATATATCCTGCAATTTTTACTCTTTTACAAGTATTATAGGAACATAAAAGCTCCAAAAGGGGCTATCCGGTCTAAAGGTAAAAACTTAACACGCTAAAAGAATTATGCACTTATCTTCGTTTAAAGTAGAACTTCCCAAAACATCTGAAAACTATTTTCATAAGTACACTTTATAAAAGTATAAATGAGAGTTATTCTTTGGCTCGGTGATGATCAACAAATTCAAATATTTCATTTTTTATTGAAACTATTGCTACGTAGCATTTAAAATACACACCAGTTAATTCAATTTATTTATTAAACCACTTTTTCAAAGTATTAATGTAGCTTTTTTATTGTCTTGTATTTGCAAAGATTATTCACATTCTATTACAAAAATTGCAGAAACTTACCTTAAAAGATACTTGCGACGTTTACTACTTCTGGATAAGAAAACTCTTAATGATTTGTCTGATTAAAAGCTACAACTGACGCGAACAAGTAATCGTCGTTAATATATGACGTTAAACTGTTATCAAAACGCTCGATTAGTGATATTTCATACTAAATCGCCGATTCCGATAACGTTAAGAAGGTTAACTCAGAAAATCGTCGTAGATAAGTTAATCACTAGAAATTATCGTCCGCGAAAGTGTATGAGGTCTACTTGTTTCATAAATTAGGTAATGAGGTATTTCTAAACAAACTAATAATTAGTTTTACCGGAAATTCAGTAAAAATCATAAGTAGAAAATAATGTACTTAAATATAACTCCTAAGTAAAACACTAAGAAATCTTTATAATCGCATATTAAATTATAAATTATTAAAATTATTAAAAAAAGTATTAAATTATTAAAAAAATATAGTAATTCTGGTAACAATAAAAACACTATGATGTATTTTAATGCACATCATTTATCCATTTTAATTGTTTTATTTCTTTGATTGATAATACAATAAATAATATTTTATAGTTGTACAATTTATTCTATAAGGAAAATTTTTTTATTTTCAAATCTTCGTACATAGGAATAATTTATAAGTTGTAGAATCAGCTTCTTAAAAATTAATTAAACACTTTCTTTTAATTTCATCATTCTGTAATCCAAGATAATAATAATTATTATTATTTTTACAAAAATTTGTAAAAACTATATTATTATGAATTATGTTGTTATGTATGTTATGATGATAAATACAATAACTAAAAGATTATTTTAAGGTATATGACTTTACATAAATAGTGCTAATTAAGAACGAACCTAATAAAATATACATTTTTTTTATAATGTTTTATCTATGCCTAGCTTTTGACATATACATTAGCACTCATACCCATGCGCGAATTCAGAAGCATCCAAAAAGTAATAATTTGCTCGATTAAAATGTAAAGAATTGAAAGCTACAAAATTGATATTAACGTATCTACAGAACATCGTTGGTTAAGCTTAATTTAATTTTTCGCCTTAATAATACGTCGGTAATAAACTTCCATATACAAATCGAAATACGCAGAATTCTTAATTTATTTATAATATGTATATTATTTTATATATAATAATTTTCTTATCGCATTTATTATTGTCTGCAACAGCGGTATTTAAAATTTGACATTTTCACACCATTCATTATTTGTATTATCCTAATTATTCCTAGTTATGTCATTAACACTAAAAGTTACGGGTCAAAGAGTGAATAACACTTTTGCAGATCACCTTATACTTTAGATTTAGTGAAAATCGCGTAAGCGCGGTACTATAAACTACCTTTTATTGTCACGTCACAACTTTTTAGATGGCATACCATAAATAATTTTAATCGCAAGTCATCGCACGTACGGAAAGCTGCTCGATAAATCGTCGCTCTTTTTTTTCTCATAAAACATCAATAATTTAACGATTTTACAGAGAGCGACGTTTTGTTTAATCAAACTCTTATCATTAATTAACCATTCGCTACTCTCTTTCATGCGCTTAATAATAGTATTCTTATAGAACTATGCTTAATTAAATATTAGCTTATACTCTAACCGGTAGATTTAAAACGCACCAGCGTTCTTGTCTTTATAACTTACAGCATATGTGAATTGGAAGACGTTGATTTTGTTGTTTCATCAAAATCTGAGTAATTTTACAACAATAAAACCTTTTATGCTCACGCAAATTTGAAATAATCAGGTTTTTCATTCATCGTTACGCTCTATCGCGAATGCACGACAAATTATATCAATTAATCGTCGATTTTTGCACGTCGCGCCCGGTTCCAAAGTCATTTATTGCATAATACACACATAGTTCACACTTGCTCGGTTCACCTGTCGTAAAATTTCGAAGTATTGACTTCCAAAAATTGCTGTAAAAAATCCTTTATCGTCCAATTAAATTTACAAAAATGCAAAGTATAGTTATATAATAGATCATTTCAATATTAAACATCTTATATTTTGCAAATAATCATATATCGATTTAATTTTGTAGTAAAGAAAATTTTTTAAGGAAATGATTTTGCGTAATTGTTCTAGTTACATTTGCACTTACGTCGTGTGAACCAGGCACAGTGGATAAATCTTAAGCCTAGAAGCAAATATCGATATACTTGAGAAAAAAGTATTTTGATTATGTGCTTACATAAATGAAGGTTCAATTTTGTTATCGATGTTCGAAAGTAAAATTAATACCTTTTATTTCTTTTTCGGTGAGGAAAACAAAAAAATATTATTAAATGTATGTATCACATGTAATCACCCTGTTTTTTCATTGTAAATTCAAATGAAGATCGGAATAAAAATCATACGATCACGCGATATATGCTTGAAAAAACGATGCCTCAACAACATATCTTGTAATAAAGTATTAATTAATTATCGCCTATACTTATAGTCATAAAAACTTAGTAAGAAATTTGCAAGCGATTGCATAACGATCCTAATTACATCAACTTCGAAAATTCATATAACAATTCTTTGTGTTCCTCTAAATTCGCACGCAAACTCTGCATCCCTTGGTTTTACTGTTAAGTTGAAGCTTTCCATCGAAACGAATTGAAGATACTATATTCAAAGTGCAGAAAGTGCATAGCTAGTGAAGAAAAATGATTATGTTGCAAGGTCCAGATCTGAAGGTTCCGGGACCCATTGGACTAACGCTATGGGATATGTGAATTCATGCGCTACCGCGGTATTATCTCCATTATTTTTTTAAACCCAATCACTTTTTGTACATATACTTCACCAGTCTTCAAAAATGATAAAGTGCCAAAAGTGCACTTGATTTTCCTTATTTCTCCGTAAGTAACTAGTTTATTTATTTATTTTTTCGTTCGCTAGTTTGTTAATATTTTGTATATAACCCTAAATATAGCTTTTACGTCTACGATGAATTGAAGAGTTTGAAAAAGGAAACGTTAAAAAGCTGTGAGTAATGCTGAATTCTTAAGTAATATCGAACGTGAAATCTTTAGCGTCGAAAAATTTTCTTCTGCCTCTGCTTCTCCCAACCACAAATCCGTGTACTGCACTCGTCCAATTTAATAGGTACATGGTGCACGTGTGTAATCGCCTTGGGGGTTATATCGGCGCCGCAATTTATCACTGTGCAAAATTGAGCTTTAAATAGTGATTGTGAGATATTTTTAAATTAAACATATGCAGCAATAATTTATGTGGTAACTGTTGGCTTCTAATTCATTCGTCTATAGACAAACTGTCTTCATTACACAGCTAATTAGGTTGGAAATCAGAGATCGACAAAAGTAGAATTAATTACCATAGTTTAAGCGCTTTGAAATGAAAAAATAAAAATTATTAAACCGTTAATTTACCAGTTACTATTACTGCATGTTTTTAAGAAATTATAAAAGTATGAATAAACCTAAGTTATTAAATTTCTCAAAGTCTAGTTCTAGGAAATAATTACTTTTATACATTTAGAATCCAAATTCAGACAACTTTACTCTTTTTTTCCGCATTTTTAATCAATTTGATATCCAAGATAATCTTTTGTAATACTTGAATCATTGTGATATAGAGATAAATATTTCAATCGAGCATACATTATTAA
The DNA here is from genome assembly GCA_900490025.1 of Megastigmus dorsalis. Lineage (NCBI taxonomy): Eukaryota > Metazoa > Arthropoda > Insecta > Hymenoptera > Megastigmidae > Megastigmus > Megastigmus dorsalis. The sequence continues at coordinate 20,224 of UELU01141656.1, forward strand.
CATTATATATTAAATTTTTTGAGGCTAAAAAAATAAACACTGTAATTAATCATTTAGAATATATATACAGAAACAGTATTTAAACAGCAATAACGAAATTCAAAATTGTAAAAATATAATTAGAACGTTCGATTAAATCGAGCAAAAAGATACCCGGATCAAAAACCGAATCAATTAATCAAATAATCCAAAAAAAAAAAAAAACAGTCTACTACTATACCCACAGCAATTGTTAATCCAAATCCAGTGTGTCAGGAGCGATTCACTTTATTTGCTTATTAGCCTTACTCGCACTTGTTCGTCATCCTCTCCATACTGTATATGTAAATGTTACTTGTCAAAAGTCAAATGAAATCGTTCGAAAGTATTACAAAAGAAATCCACGTGAACTATTTTGCTCCATAACTATTGTGCAAATAGAGTAGCAGTCAACATCCGAGCCCCGACAAGTTCTTGGCCCGACTGAGTCGCTGCGAAGGCAACTATATCGCGCGCAGTACTGGACCAGCAGCATTCGACCAACTCTCGCACGCATGCCCGAGAAAAAGCGAGATATATGCGCAGAACAGCAGCATCCCTCTCAGGCCGGGTTGTGGCATAAGTAGGGGGAGGGGGGATGAAGCACAGCCTCCCCGGCAAGCAGGCACACACCCACTACCCTCTATCTTTCTCCCCGTCTCTTGGCGTCATCTGAAAGTGATGGTAAATCAATACCAAGCAGCAGCAGCGGCACCACCACCACCACCGGTAGCCACCGCCTGTGATACCGCGAAAACAGCCCCCAGTAGGAGTCTAGATGCCCTCGTACACACGGTAGCGCTATATCCTGCCGAGGTATTTCCGGCTTGCCGACTCCCTCGCTCCTTTGCTCCCGCTTTGGTCAGGGGAGGAGGAGAGTGGAGAGATTCGTTCTTGAAATTCGCGCAGCGTGCGGTTTATCCGCAAATGCTCGTACACGGGAGGTTGATGGAAGTTCTGCCGATGCGGATGAAAAGTTCGCCATGGGCTCGGATCGCGCCAAGGAGACAATTTTTCGTTGCAGGCTGCTGTAGGGGAAAATGTTTCATTGTGGGCGCGATGGGACGATCGATAAGTTTCGTTGGAGATTGTTGTCTTTAATTTAGATCGATAAGATGCACGTGTCGAGGGACTGATCTTGTTTACGATTGTTTATCGAGAGACCTTCTAACTATATGGTTTATGTAATTCTCAACAGTATTGGATTAAGTATTAGAAGTGTGTGATAATAGGGTCATTAGGCTTGCATCGATTTCTAATCAGATAATGATTGAGATGTCTTATTCGTGGTTCGTTCCAATTTCGAGAATATTTTCTCTCATAACCTGACTGGAGCTATTGTCGATTCCATTTACTCGGTTGAGTTAAAAAGCTAGATTATCGTAATTTGTTTGTTATAAACATTATTGATAAAAAAGGTATACTTAAGCTGGCTGGACATTTTAAAAAGATGTTGAGATTTAAAGATTGTATTATATGACCTGCTTAAAATTTGAAGAATTTCGATGAAAGTGATACTTGACGATAAAACCTCTTAAGATGCTACCATTACCAATTTGGTATCTCTAATTATCAAAGTTTTAATAACCATCAAAATATTTTGATAAACTGTTTTTACACATGTGACTGTTAAGTGTAAGCATGTTTTAAAAGTCAGTAATTGATTATAGAGCTGTAATCATGACAAGCACTTTTGATTAAAGTTTTTTTTTCCTTCAAATATTATACTTGTCGAACATATTGTCTTGCTGCAAATTAACTAATAGCTAAGTAACTAATATTTAAGAGAAAATACTTTTTATTCGATAGTTCTTATTTCAATATAAAAATGTTTTATAATATTGATTTAGATAAAGGTGTCAAACCAGACACTGAAAGTAAAGTTTCTATTTTTTTAATACCATCAATCAATTTGATTAATCTTCGAACATTTATCTCATTGAACCATCATGAAATATTTTCTAAATATAATCTTTTTTCGACGTTTTTGTACAGACTAATTCTTCTAATCTTTCCATCTGCATTTTCTCTTAATTTGAAATAGTGGAAACTAGGTTACTATCCGAACATAAGTGTATATGCACTGGTTTATCCAGTGAACTTCTGTAGCATTTACTGGAAAAAAAACAGAGAATATACACGAATTTTCGGCCAATAATCGAGTTTGCACTGATATGAAAGTGAAATTCAACTAATTCAAATTAACATAGTTAAAAATGCTTCTGCTTTTTTCTAAGTCAATCCAAATCTAATATGACTCCTATTGATGAAATTTTTTAATTTTTTAGAATCACCGAAAGTAAAATGACTACCAATCGTGACATTGTGTAATATTGGAATAAAAAGAAATATAACTCACTAAATTTCAAAGTAAAATCATTATCTGTAATAAGATAATTCGGTGCATTTGCATAAGTGCTATTTCTTCAAAATTTTGAACGATAATATCTATTGTAAAAAAAGTTTCAATTGAAATTTTACCAATATGACTTTGAATTCTCTGTGTTCATTAAATGATCTGTTCGAGCGTTTAATTGCAAAACGTACTTGGCACGATCCAATTTAAAAGTTTGAGAGGAAACAATGCAATTGGAGTGAGCACGATTACGAAGCGAGCGGATAAATATATTTGTTTGTAAATTAAATGCAAAAAATGCACAGGTGCGCTCCAATTTTTTAGATTACTTTAATGGACTTTTTATGTTTCCTTGTCAGATTGGCAGCAGACGAAAAAACAGTTAATCGACGATACGAAAAATACGCTCTTGTTTATGCCAATTATCTAAGATATAAATCAATCAGTCGCAATACCGTTCTACAATGAACTAAGCCTTAAGTGCGCAGTATCAACTGCGGCATTGATAAGTCTTTAATTCTTATTAGAGGCCGCTATCTGTAATCCGGCGAATATAAGTACAAACGATGAATAACGTGGCTCTTAGATCAAAGCTTATTATTAAAGGTGATGCATGGAAAATACGACGAAAGATCATTGGCAGCTGAGAAGATGCTCAAAACTTAATTAAAAGTGGAGTCTTGCTCGATAAATGATTGCAGCTAGCAATTTTAATCCAATTTTTATTGGCAAGCTTATCTGTGATGCACAATTTCGAGGAAGTCTATTGATGAATGAATGTATATTCCTTAGATTAAGCTTTGTTTTTAACGATTATCTCGAAAAATTTATTTACTCTTGAATAATAAGTAAGTTATCATAGTTGTAAGTTTATTATGTGCTCCTCAAAACTTAATTATTTACATTTCCTTAGCTTAACAATAACAACATTGTTTATTATCAGTTTAAATTCAACTTCTTTTTTTATCAATTGCAGTTTTTAGTCCGTTACTTTTAGTTTTCGATACTAATTAGACTTATGTGTGACATTCAACCCATTTTATACATTAACAAATAAGAGAGTCAAAATAAAGTATCTTGAGATATAAACACAAAAACATGCAGAGTGCAGTAAGAGTCTTCCTGTTAATACTCCAGAGGTGTGCAAAGTCGAAGTGGCCGCGGCATTATGGAAGTCGCTTGCGCATCAATGCGAGATATCGTTCGGGGCCGCAGATTTCCCTTCGCCAGTATTTCGTATGACCGATAAAACTGGCGCCTACGTCATGGTAAGCGCCGAGGCTTATCCGTGGACTCTTCGCTCTACTGATTTATCTTGCTCATCGAAGAAGATAAATATGAATATGAAAAAAGCGTGCCTTTAGTCTTAATGTTTATGTTTATTGTTTCTTTCATAACTTGCAGCAACATATTTTAAACTTGCAAAGCCAGTTTCGTTTCAGTACAAACTACAAGTTTAACGATCAGTTTTAGTTTGACGTTCCAATCTACGGATAAAAAAAAATTAAAATACTTATTCCTCAGTTTCCTAATGGCTTATTTATTCCTTATTGGCACCGAAACAAAGTTGATAAATGTATAAAAACTGATATATATCAATTATTATTACAACTATAACTTAATATTTGAGAATCGCACAATTAAGATTTAGGATAGCTGAGATATGCGGTGAGCCAATGGAATGAATGCCGACAGTTGGATTGCATCCAACAAGCCACCTACAGTATTCTATTAGGAACAAATACTGGCATGTAAGTCAAATGCAAACTGGTTCAGTTTCCGGGCTACTTCTTCTTTGCAGATGAAATATTGCATTTGTTGTAACAAAAACTGTTTTTCATAAAATTTTATCCGATTATTTTATTAAGTTTATATGTGTAAAATATAGAAATTATGAGCTTATTATTTTTGCATCAGTACAATTAAAACTAACATTAGAAAATGAAAACATTATGTGTAGGAAATCTAAAAGCATCAATTTTGTTAAAAATTTTCTATAATTTTTTTTTTCATACTAGATATCAAAATCATTTTTAAGCTAATTGCAAATTTATTTTAACGAAAAAAATTTTTCAAAATATAGTTTTACACAATGTTGAAAACTGAATAAATAACCAAAAAGCGAAGATTTATAAGTCATTGAAATCTTTCCAATAAAGCATTGCACGTATATGCGCGCAATAAAACTTTTTTCATTAACGCGAAATTAGTAAAACTTGAATCTTAATGGTGATAATTTTGCCCCGTCAGTAAAATAAATAAAAATGCCCAGCCACCCTTTTAGAAAAGATTAAATTACAATCCCAAAGTATAGACACATTAAAAACTTTTTTCCAGTCTTAGGCGTCACAGCCTGCTGTTGAAATTCGTTGCTTCTATTTTCTAGTCACGATTTCGATTGCCTCGTAGATAGAGGCCGAAGGCGACTATTCTGCAGGCCCGCCATTTTTTATTTCGAAGAAAATTAATCTGTTACATTCTTTTTTTCGTCAATGTTTTGAATTATACGAGCAAAATTAGTACAATTTTATAGTACCATTCAGATTGAAATTGTATTAGTATAACGCTTAAAAGCTCATTTAAAATGCTAATTCCATTCGTGTTTTGCCTCTTGGCGACCGCCGGTATTTAACGACCTCTTTTTACACAAAATTTTCCGTTTTTTATCAACTTTTCTTATTAAACTCAGTCGCTCTTTCCTCCCCCCATTTTTTATACACATACATTTGCCCCAGAGTTTCGGGAGTTACGCGAAAATCGATGGTTATTTCCGGCACCATTAAATCATCGTTCTTTTTTCTGTAGCAGCCTCAAACTTTCCTGAAAATGCCTTGAACCACAAGGAAACCGCCGCTACCTTCGCCTCCTTCTATGCTCGTTTTTCTTCTCCCGCAGATGATAAAACTTTTCGCTTCGCGCAGTTGATGCGCGGCCCGAGGCTGGAGAGGCAAGAGATCCTTTTCTCTACTTTTCTAGAACCTTTCTAGCAATTTAACTTTCCTTTTTCCTTCTTGTCTTTGAACAATCTTACTGTCTGTGCAGACGTGAAAGATACTTTCATAAATTTATCAAAAACTGAATTAAATTGCTATTAAGCAATACTTTTATAAACTTGAAAACATGACGCTTCTTGAAACGAGATGCAGTTCAACATAACTTTTTTGTTTTGTTTTTCAAAAACTTGAAATAGAATATAGAGTTTTAACTAATTATATTTTTGTGTACAATTTCTACAAAGCTAAATGAGAAATAAATATTATCAATATTTCTTAATCTTTTCTTGCATTAATAATATATCAATATCAGATGCAACCAGTGCAAACCCTTTTCTGAAGGCCCAATTAAATAAAACTTGTTTATAAGGTACCAAAACAAGCAATATTAAAAGTTTTCACTAATCTTGACTCATAAAATTCAATTCTAAAATATTAATTTACTTTAAATTGACCTCATCTCTAAGTTACTGTACAAAAACGTTAATTTTAAACGTAATTCTCTTAAGAGTGCAAAAACTATACTTGTGCAGCAGCCACGACTTTGAATCCTCTAATTACAGCAACGTCAAAGCGCCTCGTCATAAAAATAAAGCTATAATTTTACTTCACAGGATTCAGTCTAAAAAATATAGAAAGAGAGAGAGAGAGAGAGATAGGGGGAACAGCATCCCAAGTCTGCAACCCAAACTATGTGCAGACATTAGCACTCCCTCTAATGAAAACGAGTGGGCGGCACTGCTGAACCTCTTCGCTCGCGTAGTTACACTCTCGTCCATGTATATTTTCACTCTTGGAAAAAAAAGAGGAAGGAAAAAAGGAATAAACGAGCAGCCAAGTAAAAAAGCGTAGAGAGAGGGAGAGAGGAAGACTAGAACGTAAGCAAGAGAAAATAGAAAAGCACCGAACGGTGTAAAGAACAAACATTACGTTTAGTCGTGTTCCCAAAGTCTCTCTCTCTCTCTCTTTCTCGCTCTTGCTCTCGCTCTATAGTTTTCGCGTCCCTCACCCTCAACGAAGGACGTAGCGAACGTGCGCGCGTGCAGATATTGATTAAATCCTCCCCGGGCGGGTGGCGAGTTGGCGGCCATCTTGTGCGGCGCAACCTCCCATTGGCCGACGTCCATTTTGACGTCCCTCCTCCTCCTCACTCTTGTATACTCGCATAGCCGTACATTTCCCTCTCCCAGTGTTGGTGTACATACACTCATACGCATATGTACCTCGTACCCTCATCTGTCGAGGACGAGGAATCTACCCCAACTCTCCCTCCCTCTCTGACGATTGAATTCCCGTTTTCCGGCACGTTGAGACTCTCGCGTACGCGCGCGGGTGTGTATAGCTCGAGGGAAGAGGAGAGAGAGAGAGAGAGAGAGAGAGAAAAAGGATGCCTTTTCTTTCAGTCTCCCGTACTGGCACACGGCGTTTACTTTCCTTCCTTACAGCTTTTTTCCATCACAGTGCACAGGACTGTTGGAGGTGTATGTGCATGCTATAGATATAGTCGGAGCTTTTCGGGAGGATAAATCACGCTGGCCCACATACGAACTGACGAATCTTGTGGTATTTGAGCCAATGAAACGTTATACACCTTATTGCGATGGTGGATTTTCTCTGGTGTCTAGGGCTTCAATGAAGTCTGACTTTTTTTTGTTTTTAATTAGTGCAGGTAGAGGAGAGTGGAATGGCGAACAATTATACAAAACTATTTTGATGGAGACCATTGGTCCGTAACACGCAAATAAAAAAATTAGAAGAAATTTGAATGCTCACAGCTTTAGTAAAAAAACTTTTAAACTGAATTTCATTGGTGAGATACTCTGTTTTTTATTTCACTTAATTTAATACTAAACTAGCAAAAAGTTTTTACTCGCTAAAGCTCGCTTGTGCTAAATTTGCATTTACCAAATTTCCATATTGAAAAAAATTCTTGGTTAAAAAGGAGAACAGATTCTATATTGGGAGAAACTATTATTCTTCATTTAACAATTAATTTCTATTTTATCATTAAATTTAAGAATAAAATACTAAGTAGCTGTTCTTATGCTCCTAATATCTCATTTATTAACTAATAGAGTATCGGGTAATTTTTCAACAATTGATTATTTTTCTTTGAAATATTCCAGCAGCTTACTGGATCCGATTTCTGATCAATAAATTTTATAAGTATTGAACTAATAGAAATGTATACTAAAAAAATACTTATAGCATAATTGATATATAATTTGTTGTATATATAGTTACACACATTTAACTTTCTAAATTATTCTGTAAAAATATTTAAAAACCGACTCTTAAGCTTATTTATAGCCTAAGAAAACAGTCACTGAATTCCGGAAGATTTTATAGACGTTTTGGAGATTGCAAAAATTAATTAAGTACATTTCAGTTCTTAAAAAATTAAGTCTTTTATGATTTTTAAATGCATAATTTCCGATTAAAATTTTTTGATGAGAAATTGTGTATATATATATACACACATTATATAACCAAATTTTTACAAAATTTTTTGCTTTCGCATGTCTGAGATAAAAATTTGAGAAAATGGGTATTTTAGGTTTATAGTGGGTGAGAGAAATTTTTTAGTTTTTTTTAGTTGAATAAATATATTGATTGCAATGAATCATTTTAGCTGTTTTGTCTAATCATCTAGTTAATGAACGAACACTAGCAAAATTTCTATCGTAAAATAATGCATGAACATATGGAACATTGTAAAACAGTGAAATTCACTGCAGTCGTCCAGGCTTAAAAAACGTATCTTTTTTGTCGGAGTGACCCCATTTTCGTGCTGAAACTTTAAAGCTTAGTATATATACAGCAGTTTCCCGTCCAATAAGGGAAAAGTTGTACTTGAAATTACTACTAGAATTTTTTATTATATCAATGTAGCAGAATTTTTAAGAACTGAAATGTTGATATTCGATTTTAATATACTATTAAGTTTCATCTATACAGTTTTTAATAATAAAGTAAATTAATTAAATTTAAAAAATATGTCAGTTCACATCGTTAAACGCCATTGTAAAACTATACGGCACATTTAGAATTATTATAAAAAATTGATATTAAGTGTACTTTTAAAACACTAGACAATACATTAAAAACATACCTAAATGTTGATAAATTAAAATCGATTTGAAAGAAATTAATGTTATTAGGAAAGATTCGTATTAAAGTGAAATTGTCTGTATCTGAACTGAATTTAAACATTTTCAACTTTTATAACTGAATCGGTTGAATTAAGAAGTTTTTGAGCATTTTGTCAGAAAATAAGTCGATTCTGGGAGCTCTTAAGCGCTTTAACAAAAGTTTGCCTGAACATTGTTCGCAATTCTCCACTTACGATTTTAAGATTCTCAGGCATAGAATGTCAGAAGTAGAAACTGCAGCAGAGAAACCCAATATTTCCCTTACTATTTTTCATAATAAATTGTATTCAAAACTTTTCTATCATAAATTTCAAAAGATACCCTGCTCGGTACGCAACAATAAGTATCGCAAACTTCCACAAATCATTTCTGCACCTTCGTGCATTTTCTCATAAATCATAATTATCTAATTTTTGTAATAATCAACTTTATACAAGAGTTACACATAAACTTATTAAAAATTATACTGAGAATTTTTCATATCCACCTCATCCCAAAAATATATAATATTAAATAATTTAAAAACGTTGCTCAAGTTTATCGAAAATTGACTACAATGCTTTTACAACATTTTTTAAAATATAATAATATAATTATAAAAATTTTCTCTTTATTTAAAACAAGTTTTCTTACGCAAGACGAAAAATCAAAGTGATTTTGTAAAATTGATTGCATAATTTACTTGAAATTAGTAGATTTTTGTGTAACAGTAGTTGTTGATTATTACTTGACTGTTTCTTGCATAATATATAAATTTTTTTTTTTCGTGAGAAAGATTCTGGAAAACTATTACATCGAGGTTCGCACCGTGTTTTTCATACATATTAGTTTTATGTAGGTATATGAAAATATAAGAATTTTTCATAAATATTTTGGCAGTTACGAAATAAATCTAAGGAAGTTATAAATGACAATCTATTGTCAGCTATAATTATTATTTATGGTATTATTTTTTATTTTAGTACATAGAATGAGGAGAGAATGGAACGCTTATAATATAATTAAATCTTGCTAAACTAATTTAAAATTTCCTATGTTACTATAAAAATTAAAGCGATTACATAAATAAACATCATTTATATTAACCCTCGCTGCAACGAGTGATCCTCAACAATTGGATCTTTTTTGTGGGTTTAAGGGTATTCCAAATGTTAAACAAAATATCAGATAGAACAAAAAAGAATTGGAATCACTCAAAATATTGGGGGGTCAACGTTAATTTTCTAAAGATATGAACGATTAAAGTTCTACTATATTGCGACTCCAATTCGCTTCCATGTTCATTCTTATGGGATTATGGAAGATCGTTGGGAAGGTTTTTCACTATTATGACGAGTAGGTCACGTAAATATAAAAAGCATAATAGAATCGCAAAAGTTCAAAGAAGATATTAGTCTAAAAAAAGTTATGGGTCAACAATCATTTAAAAGAAATATTAAATAAAAACATTGTGTGTTTACTTCTATGTTCTAATGATGTTACAAATTATTTTTAAGCATTTTTAGAAGAAAAAAAACGTTTTTGAAGGATGCAAAGCTTGTTCTATGAAAAAACCAAAACGAGAAAAAAAAGATAAATTGATCGAACATATAAAGCGATAGCCGTTCGCGTTGAGCTTCACTGCAGACCGAGCGCGCTTTCAGTTGAACGTCAACGTTCGCCAATCTCTCACAATTGATCGCAGCGCGCATGAAAACGCAAACACATCCGCACACACACCCACACACATTAACCGATCTGGGAAATGACGCTGGTTATACGCCGTCAATGTCGTTATACATAGCCATACTCTCTCGCTGTATATAGTCGCCAAAGCACATAATCGGTTCGACAAGTGCGCTCGCGCGAGAGAGAGTGAGAGAGAGAGCCGCAAAAAGTCCTCTCTAACAGTACACGTCATTTCGCTCACGTCCTATATATATATACGAACTCCCATACGCAGATGCATCGTATTGCTATATAGAACTCGTGAGTAGCGCAGAGAATCCCATGCGCAAAATCTACGTGCACATATATATATATATATATCGTCTACCACACGCAGACACATATGCATACATGTATATAGGATACGCGGAATCGAGCGAAATACTACAAGCGCCGCGTACACACGAGGCATTCAGGAAGTTTCAGCGTGTCAGAGGGAAGATCCGTCGTGTATATCTCCTCTGTCGTCGCTCCGGACATACTCATACACACGCACACAGACACGAAGCCTCGAGCATAGTCACACGCGCGCACATGCACAGACCCGAGCTACAGAGAGAGTCTCCCTTAAAACGGGGGGATGAGTAGTGACGCCATTGGCTCGTGGGCGTCACGCCCTACTCCTCCACCACACCGACGCCCACGCACACAGTTCGCTCGCGTCCCTCTACCACACGCAGCATCCAGAGAGAGAGAAAGAGGAGAATGTGGCAAGAGCCACGCCCACCCCTAGTGGCCCGCACGGAGTTGCGTCCATCTCTCTCTCTCTCCGTCTCGCTCAGTGGCTCTCTCCCTCCGCTGGCCGTGCCTAGAGAAACTGGGTCAGGCTGGAGAGAGAGCACACCCCAGCAGCGCCACCCCCAGGGATAGAGCGAAGTCGGACGGCCTGGCAGTGGCAGCGACGAACTCGCAGTCCCGCGCGAAACCACCCCAAAGCTCGTACCGTTTACACGTTCGTCGTCGTCGTCGCCGTCGTCGTTGCCGCCGTCGTCGTCGTCGCCGTCGTCGTCGTCGTCGTCGTTGTCGTTGTCTCCTCTCCCCGCTGTGAGGCTCGCAGCGGCACAGCAGCAACAACGGCATCAGCACCTTCTTCTTCTCCTTCTTCTTCTACTCTCTCACACTCTCTCACACCACGGATCCATCCACTCGTTCTTTCTCTCGCTCTTTCGTACGACAGGGTATATAGCTGTTAGGAAAGGGAGAGAGACAGAGAAGAGAGACGAGAGACGAGAGTAGTGAACAGACAAGAGTAGAGAACTAAAGGGAAGAAGACTGGTCTAGCTGGTCGAGGAGTGGACGAGGATCCATTAGTTGGGTTCCTGGACGACGAGCTGCTAAGGAAGACGGAAGCATATCGACGCGACAGGTTAGACAGACGTTTCTACTTCCTTTGTTTGATTTTACTTTTTACTTTTTTTTTTGTTTCACAGTTTAGTCGATGTAGCTGTTGGTTTTTTCGTTTTCTGGTTTTGAGACATTCTCTCTGATGAACGCGTGTGTGAGGTATAGATAATAGTAAATCTTGATTAATTGATGCGGGGTTCGATGTATATTTATACCGGATTGGAATAGCATTATTAATAACGAATAGTGGTGGTTTTAAGGAGTTAAGATTCCGTCCAGTGATTGAAGTTTGGAACGACCACCTGAGAAGGGTGTGTCTGAGTGCTTATGTGGAATTTATTGAAGTTGCAAGGCTACAGAATGTTGAAAAGACAATAACTAATTTAGATTGTTTGTATTTTGATGAGATTATATATTTAACATCAACTTTATACAGAAATATTTTTTTTTTGAACTCGCTTCCTGTATTTTTGCAATTTTAGTAAATTATAAAATTGGGAACAGAAAGTGCTCACAATGCGTTCCAGAGGAAATTTAATACAAAACATGATCATTTCGCTCATATATTGTTTCTGTAGAAACATTGAAATTTCCTTTCTTCCTTCCATTCCGAGTATGTTTTATCTTTTAGATCACTTCACTTATTCAACTTGAGTATCACTAAGATTAGTAGTTAAAGTAACATGTATGACATAATCAATCGACACTTATCACGAATCAATTTTAAATACATAAGAATATGATTTCGTGCCTTATGTTAAATCACCTAAACTGAAATTGTTTGCCAACAGATATCTGATTGTGCTGGACAAGAATATTAGTTAATAAGATATTTTATTCCTTAGCTACCGATACTGTTTAAATAATCATCAGGAAAACGCTTTACTCATTGTATCTTAAGATGGTTGAATGTTTAATAAACTAATGCAAATATTGAAGCATTTTCCAATATGCTTTTGAAGCCCAAAAGTCACTAATAGTAACCACTGGATAAATTGGTTGTATTTGGAATCTGCAATCAAATTGATGCCTCACCACAAATCTCCCGAATCTCACCGAGTTTACGGTTTCGCATTAGCATTTCTGGGTTGCAGTTGCATCTCATGAAGAGAGTTAGCAGAATCGCTAGCGATATTGCGTCCTTTGCATCTTATTAAAGTACTTAAATTTGCAACGTTTCTGCGCGATTACGTACAGCGATATTTTCTTGAAAATAATTATTATGGTAAACATATGATGTTACGTGGGTTTTAAATAGATTAAAGAACAACTTTAAAGGGAACAATTAATTTTGCTTGTAGCACATTTGAGCAATCATAAAATACTATTTTATATCATATTCCAGTTAAGTTATACCTGAAAGAAATATAATTTGTAATACATTCAGTCGTGGAAACCCTGAACTTCATATAGAACAGCTATTTCGGTATTGGCTCGTTGCCAAGGCATTTTTAATAGGTACTGGATATATCATTGCATTTTAAACTATTCTGGACCCAGTAGAATGTCTTTATGCCTACTTTTGATATATGACCATCATAAATTTTGATGATCTCAGCAGAAAATATCTTTTTCGTTTTGTATAATTCAGATATACCTTCATAACTTGTTTCTTTATCATTTTTGACCTTTGAAACTGTTGTTCGGATAAAAAATTAACTGTAGATAATGATAAAGAGCTTTAGATTGATCGCTAAAGCTGCAACAATGAGTTTTTTTTTGTAATGATAAGAGTTGAATTACTATCATTATATTTGAGGGTGTCAAGTTTGGTATTAAAGTTCAAATATCTAAAGCATTATAATTCATATTTGACTCCAGTAAAATACCTAACATAATTCCCTAATAATAATTATCGTAAATATTACAAAATGTTTTGTCATAAAAAATAAAAGATAGGCCACAATTATCGACGTATTACATTGAACAGGATCTGCAACTGATTTCAACCAATTTTTAAATCACCTCAAATCAAATAGACTAAATGGAATGGCTTAAAAGTTAAATGTACATATGTATATTATTATTCGATAGTTGAAAAATATATAGTTATATTTGTTAAAACAAATAAAATAATTACAAGGCCTCTTCTCTGTTAACCATTTTTTGTATCTCCCCATATAAACATTCATTTTGTACAGGCCACATCTTCATCCATTTCCTAAACTTTCATTTTATCTCTCAGTCTCATTCTACGATTAAACCTACTTTTAACTTCAACGTTATATTACATTCTCATCTTGACGAAGGCTCAAACAAACAAAAGAATGAAAAAAAAAACGTTTCCTTGGTCGCTCAGTCTGCCGTGCTCCATCGGTGCTCCTCTTGTGCTGCATTTGGCACTCGTGCATAAACAGAAAGCGTCCTGGCTAAAGCAAACTTGAGACTAGAAACAAAGAACAAACAAAAAAAAAATAGAAAAGGAAAGACCTAAGGCCGAAACTTTAGCGGAACTCTTTTGTTGTTGACTGTTGTAGGGATCTGAGGCGAGGGGCACTGCAGAGTCATGGACAATGTGCAAATGATCGGCACTAAAATCACAGCGATCAAGGAATACTTATATGTAAGCGCCACGCATATCCATCTCTCGCATCTCTCTCTCGCCATGTATATATCTCTATATAAATCTATAAATATAACCTTTTTTTTATTTCATTATAAATAACTCGCTTGCCTCCTCCTCTTTAATATTACTCTGCATTGTATTCTATTATCTTTCGCTCTCTAGTTACAATTATATCTCTGATTGTTTTATCTGCGCGCGCTTTCGACTTTCACATTGTCTAGAAACTTTGTTTCCTTTATTTTGTAATATCGTTATAATATATGCGAAAAGTCGCCACTGGCGGACGAACGAACGCTTATTCAAGCGGAGGGACCTTTCCTATTTGCATTTCAGAACTTTGCCAGAACGCACTCGCCCACCAGACTCATGAGTGCCGAAAATACATACTCGCTCTCCAAGGAGCACTGCAACCTCAAGTACTCGGGTGAGTTATAGTTTTTACCTTGATTCTGCATGACTTTCGAATACATTTTTGTTCGTTATTGATACCTGCCTTACCCGTTCTGCACAGCTTTTTACTTTTATGCGTTATTATTGCAAATATCACGACAATACATCAAATTATAAAAGACACTTGTCACTAACAACATAGAGTGTATATGCATAGTTAATTATCTTTAAAACTGATTAGCATTATTAACATTATAGGGACTAAACTACAACTTTATATAAATGCAAAATATTAGTGTTGTAGGAATTGTTATTAGAGTAAACCTTACGCACTGTTTGGATTTTGTCTTAGTTACTTCAGCTCAGCTTAATTCTACTTACTGTTAAAGTTTAAAATCAAGTACACAACTTTAGACAGTTACGTTTTACGGTTAATGGGTTTCACAACTTTACCTAGTAATAAATCAGAACATGCACTCATCCTTTTAGATTAATATAATCTACCGGATTTTCCAAAATAAAAATAAGATATTTTTAATAAACTACATATTAAAACCTCTGAAATGTTAGTGTAATTACTTAAACACTATAAAAAGGCATTGAAACAGCTTTAAACAGCGGCGTTTGCATTAAGTTTGTTTGACCACGCAAGACAAATCTGTTTTTTGATTAAAATCAATAAATGACGTTGCCGCGATGTCTCGACACAGATTCCGTGAGTTTTGACAGTCCGGGAGTCGAAGGGTGCATAATAATCGAGGATTTGGAATTAGTCTGAAGAGTTGGAGAGCTCAGAGGACGACGGATTACAACACCGCACAGGGGAGCGAAAAAGAAAAGAGCCGAGAGAGATGAAGGGTTCAATCTTCTGAGCGCCACTACAGCCGTTGAGTGCATATTTACATTTCGGCATGTGTCGGCAGGCGATAAGGACTTCAGGCGCGTGCCATTGTATCGAGGGACTCGCTTAAAAATCGCTTCCGCATTATAATTTTCAATCCGCCTCTTATCAACCGCGTACGTGCACATCTTCCTACGTTATTTTTTCTCTGCTGAAAAAATTTTCATCGCCTAGGATTTCATTAAGGAGATTATGGGATATCTTCTAACTGCATAAGCAAATTTGAATGAAAAACACTTTTAAAATTGTTAATTAGATCGTGCGAGTCCTGGTAATGAAAGGAGGAAAAAAATCAGTTGTAAGTGGCTTCTCGTGTAGGAAGCAGATCCTCTAAAACAATAAATTGACGGTTGTAATCTCGCTTATAAATCGGCTAAGCTAATTCCTAGCAAATACTCCCCCGACATAGCTTTGATTAAAGTCTCTGGGCGAGGGTTTTTTGCCACAGCTGACACCGAACAGCCGTACACCACAGCCAAGAATTATTGCATTAGACGATCGCTTCGTCCTTCAGCTCTCAAAACAGAGAATAACTGTAAAAACAAGTCGAGAAAACATTGCATATAACCGAAAACTCGGTACAGGGTTAATCTTTATAAATTTCAATGAACGCCACTTCGGGGGTATTAAGCGCGCGGGAGTTTTGCCAGCAGTCAGTTCGAGGAAAAAAAGGTATTAAATAAGCTCCGACTCCTTATCTGCCTTTCGTGAAAACTATAAGCGCTCGGGGAACATAAGCGCCGCCGCGCCTCTAGACGTTAGATTGATGGGGCGAGATTAGCCAGATCTTACCCAGGAAGCCGAGGGATTTTCCTCGTCCGACTGACTGATCAAGCCCCCCACGCAACCTTTATCCCGGTCTTTTTTCTCCATTCAAGTGATATTCACTTCTCTTTATAATATTCAGTCGGTAAACATCATAAAAATAATATCAACAGGTTTAATTACCATTACGTGAAATAACAATAATTTTCTTTATTACTTATCTAAAGTAGGTGTTTTTAATTAAAACCGTCAAAGTTTAATTCAGCGGATTAAATTTACATCAAGATTATAAGAGCTACAAGATCGAGTTGGTGTTATTAAATGCCTGAATTATGTTTGCTCTTTTTTAAGTAGCTTAGCTTTTACAAGCATGTCACCTTTCCGCTTTATTTTACTAAATTATACTGGATGAAGATGAACTACAATAGGCACGAAGAATACGATGGTGTCATGCCACCAAACAAGTGAGAGTGTGTCAATGTAGGTCTATACTTTCAATTGTTTGATGAGGTGAAGCCATTCTGAAAATCTACGATAGCATCGGACTACACGGTGAGGAACAATCGATGTGCATTGATTTAGGTATTGGGCAAGAAAGTTTCAAACGCTTCTCATTGTTTCCCCGGCAGTTTCCTAGCTATTTAACGACGTTTTGAGTGGCAATTGCTGTTTAAAAAGCATAGTTGCGAATTCCCGCTTCTGGACTTGCACAATTACCAATGATTCAAAACTTTAAACTAATTGGCACTCGAAAACAGTTTTTAGCAGTAAAGAAGGTATCGACGAGTGGGAACGATAAATAATGCATCAAAAATATAATTGTTTATCGATCTAGATATCCTGCCACAGAATGTCGAGGGATATCCAGCCACCAAAGAGTTCCTGATGAAAGTAGTCGACATATTGCTCGACTACATCAAAACACAGAGTGATCGCAACTCGAAGGTCCTCGAGTTTCATCATCCTAGCGAGATGATGCGTCTTCTGGACCTCGAAATTCCTGATACTGGTGTAACACTCCAACAATTGCTGGTCGATTGCTCAACGACGCTCAAGTATCAAGTGAAAACTGGTGAGTTTAACAATGTCTAGTTTTGTAGTGCTATTTAGAATGGTAATATTACTTTACAACAGACGATCTTTTGCAATAGTTTTTATAACATTAGCTTTGAAACTTGAAACAGATTTCGAACACAAACTTCAAATAAACGATTAATCATTGGCGACCGTATGGTTATATGTTTATCTAAAAATAATAATCCGATCTTAGCCAGAAATCA
Source organism: Megastigmus dorsalis (assembly GCA_900490025.1). Taxonomy (NCBI): domain Eukaryota; kingdom Metazoa; phylum Arthropoda; class Insecta; order Hymenoptera; family Megastigmidae; genus Megastigmus; species Megastigmus dorsalis. Next base: position 37,696 of record UELU01141656.1, read on the forward strand.
CAATTGATTCGTACAAATGGACCTAGACTCTAATCCCTGACTTTTGGTTGCGAGCAAGTCCTAAGAAGGTAATCCAAAACAGATTTCAATTCATCAGGCTTCCTGATAGACATCTCAGTAACTTTCTCTTGTGACCAATCAGTGTAACGCTCAATTTAACTAACCTTAAATGATGTTGAAGATCTGCTTTGGTAATATATAAATGGTATCTAATTTATTAGCCATTTATATCATGCACAATATTTTTATTTTCTTGAATTAGCTACCACTCAATTTTAAAATAATTTAAGAGAATAATATTTTTTACCACATACAAAAATTTTTACAAGATAATCGATCAAAGATGTTTACTTTATTTTACGTAAAACTTTTATAGTTTTAATCATTTTTGAATATTTATATTATACATTATTGAAATTAATTCATACAAATAGCTCATGTAAGTAAGAAATCGTAAATTGAACACACACAGATTTTAACCATGTGAACTAATTATTCAATTTCCGAAACAAATGTTCCAGCTTAGCGAATCCTTGAAATTCACGCTCGGGGATGGTGGCACTCCTTTCTTTAAATAAAAGCATCATAACGCTATATTATCTAGTCAGCCATCCGTATGGCGGGGCGATAAGCTGCATAATTTCATATTCAATTTAGCATACGCCAGTGGCGTCAGGGGGTAAGAGATAAGGCGGTTAGAGAGATACTCTCATTCTCGTTCTCTATATCCATCGGACCAGCCCCAAAGATACACACAGATCATGATAAATAGCTCGGAGGGCGAGAGAGAGAGAGAGAGAGAGAGACAGGCAAAACGTATATCTCACCACATTATCGAATATCGATTGTTCCTAAAATGCTATATGGGAGTTAATAAAATGATAGACACTGCATATCCATCATATATTTTACATTGCTATTTTGTTCCAATGCTGTAAAATTAATTGAATTGAATAATAATATTTTCAAGGCTAGCAGAGTATTGAATTTGAAGTTATATATTTAATTACATTTCTCAAATATTCTCTTTATTCTTGACGAGTAATTTTATTACGGAATTACCATTTGAATTAGAACTCACTTTTCAGATCCAACCCTTACGTTTTTCAAATTATATAACAATGGATTATTATATTCCTATTCAACCCGTCCCACTACAACAGCCAAAAAATTTTCAATTATTATCACAGCATTACCAGTTTCATAAAAACAAAACTAAAAATGATAGTCTCAGCCTCGTACACGTTCCACATTTCGCATCCCCAGAATCACAATTCGTGTCGCCAGAAAGCTGCAGCAGCAGCGGCGGCAAAGCCAAAAGCAGCACGGCTGCATCGGAAATGGAAATACTTGCGGGCAACAACTGAAAATATAGAGATAGTGTCTGCCGACGTCGGCAGCTCCGGAAGTCGACCGCAAATCCCCCGCGTTGTGGAACTCTCTCGGCTATCTCTCGGTGGGATTCGATTACCCGACTTGAATGGATGCTAATGCACAATAGCCGGCAAGTCGTATGCGGCGAATGCTACTACTGCCTCTCTGTCTCTCTCTCTGTCTCGCTCTGTCTCTCTCTCTTTTGCACTGTCAATGTATAGGGTATAGGTATATGGGGTGAGAGATCCGCGAGACGATACTCAGGGCGACACCCTTCGACGCTATTCAGGAGGTACGCGTGCCGCGATACGCGGGAGCCCCTGAGCGCGGCGTGCGAGCCAACAAAAACTCGTTATTAGATTACGCACAGACCCTCTCTGACTTTGCTCGCTCTCTCTCTCTCTCTCTCTCTCTCTCTCTCTCTGTCTTTTTCTCTGTGGCTTTGCTGTGTATGCTTCTTTATGTCTTTTTATTATTATGCTCTTCTGATTCTGTGGTTGTTGTATGGTGGAGATTTTGGTTTGAGATGAGAGCTAGTATAGTTTTGCAGAAACGATACTGTTAATTATTTCTTACGTTTTTATCTTGGAATATTTTTATTTTTTGCATTGATTAAGGGAGCAGTTGCGTTTTTAAAGAATATATATATATGGAGATATTTAAAAATATTATTTAAACTAAATTTATTTATCGCAGTTAAGATTATTAGTTTGTAATTAAACGAAATGTTAATTTGCATAAAGTTATGCTGCAATTACTCAGATAAGTACGTAGCATTTTGGTCTAATGAAAGTAATGTACAATTGAAGCTGGAGAGAAAAAAAAATCTCCGGAGATTTGAAAAAAGCGCATTAACCTACTTTAAGTTGTACTGTATATATCTTAAATGCAGTATATTTCTGCTGATTAGCACCATTTTTCCTTACCTAGGTTTATTTCTGTTCTACATTTCACAAACCTTCATTAAGCCTCTTGCACACGAGCTTGTATATTGTATAAGTAATTCTACGTATTTTGGAGATATTGTCATGATGTACAGGAGGGTTGAGATCCTTTTATTCTTCCACTTTGTACTTCTAGGAACAGCTATACCTCCGGCAGTAACAATAAGATTAACTCATGTACATAGGTTAGCTTAAAGTAATATTCCCAGCTCAGTAAAAATTCAGTATTTGTTTGAAACAAACAGAGAAACCTTTTTTTACCTTTTTTATCTTTGGTCATAAATTTTTTATATACTTGAAATGGAAAAGCCTAAATTTCAGGTAAAATGAACAAAATTTGATGTATTAAAATAAATTCTAGTACAAGCGCTTTCAATGTTTACGCATTTTAAAGCTGTGTAAATTGGAATAGTAACAGTATGTTAAAATATTAATTATAGTTATTTGCTACATTAAAATTAAACGAATTCAAACAAAATATTGATTTAATTAAACAAGAGTGAGCAAACAAATTTTGTAGATATTCAAATTCAAATTATATTTTGCTTCTTCTCCGAAAAGATCAAGAACGTAGTACCCCTACTATATAACCAATACTGTATAGTTAAAAATATTAACATATTTTGTTCGTCAGAGGAAAAAAAACATGGGGGGCGAAGTTGTACCTTAAATGAGCTATGTTTGATCACATGTCACCGTATCAGCCAATCGCTTGTGAGAATTTGTGGCATTTTTATTTTTTCCCAGTAGATCTTAGCAGTTAACAAACGAAAACCAATAAAATACTATGAATTCGTTTTCACCTTGTACCAGTTTTTCAAAACAAAAGTTCTGTATAGTCGCACCGTACTATTTTTGATTATTATTTTTGAAATATATATTCTGTACAACACTCGTATCAGAAAACTATTACTAGGTAGTCTGCTTGCTAAATGTATCGGAAAATAGAATAAATCCAGCTAGGAAAAAAAACCATTCACATGACCTAAACAGAAATCACATTTACTCACCCCACATAAAAACCTATTCCCTTGTTATCCCTCTATCGCTGCAGTTCTTTTTTCGGTCCATTTTCTATCTTTTCTCTCCTCGACTTTTGTCATCGCGATTCTCTGTCTCCCTTTCTCGTCCCCGTCTACTGGCTCTCGCGCACAAGCGACGTACCGCCCACGAGCCCAGAGATTATCGATCTCTCGATATTACAATCGCCCTATATATATATGGACGTTATATCCCGCGAGATGAGATATTTCAACGCATCGCGAGATTCTTTCTCGAGGGCGTGTGTGGCTGTCGTTAAAACGAGCAAAGATTGGACTCCAGAAGGTTATATGTAATATATATGTGTGGCCAGAGAGCATAGATAAGGATTACCGCGGGATGTAAAAAAGGTCGCTTTAAAGAGATGCTAGAGGGATGCCGAGGATGAGCGGACCGAACGACCTGCTATTATTTTCTTTTTCAATATTTTTTGGCAGCTTTCAATGCCGCTCTGGAATTACTTTGGGAGAAGCATCTTAGCGGGGCTCAAAATTACTTGTAAACTGAGAATTACGATGTACTATCGTACTAATATAGGATTTAGAATGCTTTTGACCTCATTTTTATTTAAAAATGTATACTTAAGAATAATTTATTGCTACTATAAAAGTTTCTAAAGTTGAATAAATTGGATTAATTCACGAGCGTCTATTTTTTTTTTTTTTTTCTAAAAATATGCTTTCGAGATGCATTTGTATCGTATACGATACAGTTATTACTCTTCATCAAGATTAATCATTTAGATGGCATCTTGCAAATTAAAAACCAACAAGATTTGCATACATATACAGGCACCATCCAACGTAACTATTTGTCATTTTAATAAGCGTTTCTGTGCACGACATTTTTTTTTTCAAAAACATTCTTTCCGAAACCCAATATCCAATCTAATACAAAAATTCGTCACGTCACACAAATACTCCCTCTGTCCATTCATCAAACTCCACAATAAAAACCAAATTTCACGCAATCACGAAATTTCGCTCCCAAAAATCCCCCATCGTTTGAGAGTTGAAAAATCAACGAGTATCGGTATATGGCACAGAGATCCCCGTCTGCTGCACATGTCTCGGAAAAGTATAAAGATGACTCGCTCGACGGGACGGAAAATCGCGAAAGCCCACAATTACGTACAGGAAAAGAGAGAGAGAGAGAGAGATACAGGGGCCAGCCCCATCGTGCAGCGGCCAATTATTCACAGAACACGAAGGAATTTGCGGGAAAATCCCAAAGTGGATACTTGGCCTGATCCCGCTGTATACTCACACATACAGACACTTATATATATATCTATATACGCAACAGAAGGGGACTCGAGAAACACTTCTGCGGCGTGGGCGCACGTGTCCCTCTCTCTCTCTCTCTCTCTTGCTCTTTCTAACCCCTCGCTCATACTCGGTTGCAGCGAAGGGGCAGCAAATTCAATGGGATCGGTGTAATTAAGAGCCATTTCTACACGATTTTCTCTCTCTCTCTCTCTCTCTCTCCCTGCTGCCCGATGCGTTTAAGGGGAGCGCACGATCGTGTATGTGGAGGAGAGAGAGTTTTTAGAAATATATAGGGAGAGAGTAAAAAAATCCGATGCGTCGAAGGAATGCCAATCGGTTCGACTCGAGGCTTTATTGAGATTCAAGGCTGTGTAGATGACTGCACGAGTGCAATAGATTGAGGGGGAGGGGGGTTGGACGGTGATGCGGAGGTTTTTGTTTTAAATAATAAACTTTGGTGACTGCGTTGCAGAGTTTCCATTTAAGGGAGCATGAGATTTACAAAGTTTAATTCGCTTTGGGGTAGAAGTTTTTGTCCTGGTAGCTGATTCAGGATAACAGGGAATTCTGTACTAAGATCAGAAAAGTAACATTTATTTTAGTTGGATTGTTTAAAATATAATGTTTAAACAACGTTGAAAGCGTTATTTCAATACACTCGGTTAACTATTTTTTTATTATTTTATTTTATTTTACTTTGCCCGCATGGTTTAACTTCTAGGTACTGATGTTTTGCTCTTCGCAATCGATTTTAACGGCAACAGTACTTGCATTCTATACCAGAACTTGAGCTGCAAACATTTCAAGTAAACTATTACACATTCCAAAGCTCCTAGCAGTCCCGAGCCATCCTGAAAATTCTGCGAATTTCGCATCTGAAAACGCCAAGTGCAATCGATCTCCCTACACCGCGCAATTCCAGCGCAACGTCCTTTGTTATATGCACGCAGCGAAGAAAAAAGCTCGCCTCGAAAGTAAGTATTTACCGGATAAACGGGCATAGGATTTCTCTCTCTCTCTCTCTCTCTCCCAAAAGGTTCCTTTATACATGCACCGTGCATGATTGATTGTACGAGCGGTATAACGTATAAGGTTGAGCCCCAGTTACACACTTCCCTCTCCATGCGAATCTAAAGCCCCCTAATTTATCATCGTGCGTAGAGGCTCTACTGCTGCGAGGAGGTTTTTTTTTTCTTTTTTGTTTCCATGCTCTACCAATAGCTCGTTTCCTTGTACATTTCCTTCCTTGGCGAGGACTTTATATGCTGCTCTGGTATATTCCTAAAGACGCCCAGTGAATTCTACTGAAATTTATCTTTCTGGAGTTATGTAAATCAAACGGGAAAGTTTGTTCTGTTTTGCGAGTGTATCAGACGATTAGGACACGGCGATTTATCGCTATTTGCATTGTCGTGATTTTTTTTAGCTATTCCGAAGTATTTTAATGTCTCGTATTTGTTGAACGTGTAATAATCGTTAAAGTGATTTATTTTTTATTTAAATTGTTAATATTCTGTAAAATTCCGAGAAGTATCTGTTATATCTCTTCGAGTAATTAGTACTACTAATTACACGTACTAGTCAGATTCCAAATAAGAGCAAGTGCATTTTACAAAAATCTTTTCATCGCTCTTTGACTCGAAGCAGCCCAAGCTCCTTTACTTAATAGCTCCCGACACTTGAACCAGAGCGCGAAACAGGTGAGCCGACATTAAATTCTCACAGTCTTCCATTACTCCGTCATCCATTCTGCATCAGGTACTTCAGCACCCACCGCACACATCTAGAAAATCCTCTTATGCCGTCAACTTCTCTCTCTCTCTCTCTACTCTCGCATCCCGAGGAATAGCCGTGCTCCGTTAGAATCTGCATAATGCAACGAGTCCACGGCTTATCTCGCCTCCCCTATACACATCCACGCAGACGTTCCTTCTTCTTTTTTTTTTGTTAAAAAGCTTCGCCCTCCCCCCGCCCCCCTTGGTAGCGTTTGAGAGCCTCTGCGCAAACAATCTAGTCGCTCAGCGACGCGTGTGACACGCAAAATGCGGGCCCTCGCCCAACCTACCATCCGACCCTTATACCCCAGCAGCCAGAAGAAAGAAGAATGTGTGTAACGGCGCCGGACTCCAGAGCTCAGCCTTGAGATAATTGCGAATAACAGCTCGCGACAAACGCCGGGGACAGGGATTTTACCAATTGCGAGATGCCTCGGTGCATTCGTTCATCCCCCCTCTTATACTAGTGCGTTTTAGATGCTGTGGGGGATGATTTTTTTTTGTTTTTGGATATATCGCCAGCTGATGTTGAGGGGCAGAGATTGTAGATTCTGCTATGATAGGAGCAGCCGTGATTAATGGGGTGGATTATTGTATCGTGTGAGTTTTTGGGAAACTGGTCGAGATTATGGTTATAATCATTGATTATTTTTTTTTTCGTTTGATTTCGGATAAGTAGCCTACTTGACAACATTCGGTTATCTGTTAAAATAATAGCTGCTTTACGATTGGAAATCGTGTGAAGATGCGCTGTGACTAAAATTCTATAAATGCTATGAATATTCGCACGATGATACCGCGTTTACGCAAAGGTTTGAATATTTTATAAAGCTTGGCAAATGAACTATAATTTCGAGAAGCTTGTTAAGTAAGAAATTAAAGTTCCGCAGGATGTAAAAGACCGCGTAGACACACGTCTGATATAATAAGATATTATAAAAAGCGATATAATGTACATTGAAATTTTGTCTAAACTATAAAAAAAATTCCATACAATTATTATTTATAACTATTAATATCTTAAAATATACAATATATTTATTTATTTAATTTATTTATTCATCCAGATAATATATATGCATTTTACAGAAACAATTGCAGGTCCTCATGCCATACGCAATAGCCCAGATCCCTGACCCTTTCAAAAATATTGCAACTCTAAACCATTTTAGACTAACATGCTATGCCCAATAATCCGGACTTCTGACCCGCACAATATATCCTATTGAGGTAGACTCGTTACCTGCACACAGGCTGGATTATTCGTGCGTACTTGAAAATCACGCGTACAAATAACTTCATACTAAGAATAAAAAAATTAAACTTTTAAGCTTTCAGTGCCAACAATAGCGCACATATATGTATTCTTTTTCTCTTTATAAAACTTAATTGTACTGTTGTTATCCATATTTCCGAGATCGTTTGGTAGCATCATAGCCAAGTGATTGTTTTTGTTACTGATAACTTTGTTAGTTTTCGGTATTCGTACATTTTTATTTCAAGTATTCTTCTTAATTGCATTATATTTCTCTTTTTAAGAGTAGCAATGGCATAATAGTGACTCAAAAATAAAACACGGTCTCACCTTTAACGGGCTATCTTTCTAAAAGCTACTGTTATTTTTTATTTTTGACATTTGTTTGGTCATAAGTATGGTTTACGGAAAGTTCTCTGAGAGAGTACTGTTTATTCGAGAAAGGGCATCAATTTTCTTTTGTTTTGAAAAGTAGCCGGCCGCTGCAAGTGAACGCTCGAGCATTTTACCGTATACTTCAGTTGCCTGCAGTGATTAAGTTTCTATGACGGAAATGACCCGAGACTAAGCCGTTAATGCCTCGCTTAATAATACCGTGTTTACTCTCTATTGTAAGTACTTACTGTGCTAAATCGAGCGCTTTGGCACGTTTCGTACAGAATGAAATAGCGAAAAATAGCGGTCAATTAAAAGAATTTGTTTGTGAATAGGACAAATACGAAAGAAGGGATACTAGAAATCAGGAGCGCATACGCTTTTTTGTGCACGGTACTGTAAAAGCTACCAGTGATTCCCAAAAAATTCCAAGAACTCGGTATACTTAAGTATAATAAATATAAGAGATTAAGAATTTACGCTGTCGTTGGGGACTACATTTTATACCCATACGTCAGAAACAAAAGTCAAAAATTTATTGCAAATCTGTCCCTTTCGCAGCTGACTCCGCACTTTTCCACTTTGCTATATTGTTCCAATTTTTCGCTTTAACAGCCCGACCCCAGATGTTCTTAGAAACAGGCACAGATCTGTTATTACTCGCTATATATATCGAATGCTTCAAGTGGAAATTTTCGGGGAAAAGTCAAACGCTATACGTCGAAATCCTCCAGCCGTTGCTCCTTACTTCTATATATATATAGGGGGAAAGATCTACGAGCCCCTGAGAGGCATAGAGAGAGTGAGAGAGAGGAACGTCACACGTCAATCAGACTGTAATTCCAGAAGATTAAAATGCTCGCCTTTTGCCGTGCTCTCTCTTCTTTCGCTTCGCGGGCCAAATTCGCGCCGCGCGCCCTTGATTAATCTCTCCTTTCGGGCGTACATGACTTCGGGAGGCCTGACGGGCATTCTGCTGCTGCTGCCGCTGCCGCCACTGCGTTCGTAGCTTATTAAAAGCTTTTAGACTGGGGGCTTTGCCGCCTCGAGCTATTGCGCGCGTGTGCAAGTGTATATAAGTACTTGTTTTTCAGATTTTTTTCACGAGAATTTTTTCTAAATTTTTTATATTTGTAAAGAAGCCGCAGGTTAAGTTCAGCTAGCACTTCGTATTTATGAGCACTTAATCGTTTAATATCACCTATTGAAGGCAATGTCTATCTGTTAAAAATATAGGCGCCATACTTCTGTTAAAAATGTTTTAATAGCCAACAATAAGTTATGAGACTTTTTTACGATGATATAGATAAACGGTTGAATGAATTGTTTGGTTAAAATCCACTTCGATCCGGTAAATTTTGCATTTGACTTTTGTGATGACGCCTTTGTCTTAAAAATCAATGAAATACTTAGATAAGATAACACTGTTCTAATCATGTGATAATACATGTGCAGTTCTTTTTCTTGAGTATGTGTACACATACTCGATCATTTTATATTTTATTTTATCTTTTTATTCTGGAACCATTGTTAGTTTTGCAAAAGACCATTGAGTTGATATAAATCTGAATGTAATATTTACGTAATTGTTTACATTTATTTTCAATTTACACGATGTGCTTTGATACAGTTAGGAGGAAATTGATGATTATACTTATAATATTCGATAAGATCTACTTCGGTCATAAACATTAGTGGTTGAAATTTTGATGGATTACTTTAAAAATCAATCTAATACTTTATTTTCATATACGAAAGTGGAGAAAATGTATTTTCAACTGTAGCTGGCTTTCCGTCAAAAACCAAATCTATTATTCTTTTAATTTGGTGGAAATATCGCTGGCGTCGCAATTCTTCAAAACTCAATTTGTGCTTCAACTTTTCGCATTAGTTGCTAATTTTCGAAATATTAATAAACAGATTTTCGTAAATTGTAACATAGATCTTATAGTAACAAGTTTTGACATACTCTTAACGTATAGAAATTCGCATATCAATAAAAGACAGTTTTTGATCAAATAAAACCGTATAAATAAATGTTTGATGAATAAATACTTGCAAACGATTTCAAATTGATTTGACAAACCATGTGAATAAGAGCAAATTGAAAAATGGAAGAAAGTGTCGTAATCTCTATCAATCGTTCTAGCAATTTTACGACTACCATGATTAAGCAAATAATTATTCAAGCATTCACTTGTATACAATAGTGTAAAATTGCCAAATATACCGTGAGTTTAGTGTGTCACTCACTATGTATGAAAGGCACCTGCCTAAGTAAAAAAAAATTAGTGAAATAAATCTCTACCTTATATTTAACTCCTCTATAAGTCTAAATTTAAATTACTGAAAATCGGGTCACTGAAAGAAAATTATTCTCCTTTTCAATCTTTCACAGTGCAATATCTCGACTACTAATGATGGTAATCGAAAACTTCTAACAAACTTACAATGCACAGATATTTTGTCTACATTTGGTTGGAATTTTTAATCATATAGTAAGATTTCGTTGAACATAAAATATTGAATTTTCAGAAAGAAAAATCATTATAAAACTAAATATACGATTCGGTGAACCTTATACCCAAGTGATTTTATGCTCGAAACAGTTGAAACAATCGAAAAAATACTGCTATGCTGTGCTATGAAAAAAAATCATGTTCGCAAGACATGAGGCAAACTTTTTGTAAATTACACATATATACCCATTCTCTTTCAGCGACTTGGTTTCCACCAATCTAAATATAGATACTAATTTCACACTCGGCGCAGCTATCAGTTTTCTTTAAGTTCAACGTGCCTAATTAAATATGAACAGTTAATGAAACAACAGTTTCTCCTCGGCACGTGTAATTGAATCAAAGCTACTTGCTCCGGAATCGTATTAAAAAAAATCCTCTAGGCACAAACCCGCATTCCCGAATCCTTTTACCCGAACAAACAAGATTCCACGCGCGCTCATACTCGTATTCATACTCGGCGGGATTAACGTTTGCACAAGTGTTGCGCAACGTTGTCTCGTACTTCTCCAAATAAAAAAGCAGAACATCTAAAGAGAGAAGAAAAAAAGTCATCACGACAGTCTCTCTGTCTCTTTCTCTTTCTTTCTCTCATCGTGCCTTCTCTTTTAAAAATCATCATCCACGCGTAAGAAAAGAAAGAGCGCCGGGTAAGTAAGCCCCGCCGCCGCGCGCACTGCGTTTCGCAGCGCAGCTCACCCTCCGGCCGTATATACCCATCAAACAGAGGCATTAGGCTTGATCCGGCGCGCGATGTTCAGCCAACCGGATGACAACGTACTCCACCGCTCTGTCTCTCTCTCTCTCTCTCTATCGCTCTTTTCGAGCTTAAAGCTTTTTCCCATGGCGCACTTTAACCTCTTCCTTCGGTTCTTTATACCCTCTCTCTCTCTCTCTCTCTCGGTTTGGTCGTTCGAAAGCGTAGAGTCACCGAGAGCTTTTCGATTTTGCACCCTTGCCACCCAGAAACTATTAATTACGCCTGCGGCATAATGACCGAAAGGACCTTTCCGAATCAGATCTCCCGAGCAAGTTTTGAGTGCTCCGAGCGAGCGCTGATTTATCAACTGAGTTTTGTCCTCGGAGCTTGCTTCTCCCTCAAACTTTTGCGAAGAAAAAACGTTTTTTTATGCAGTTTTTTGTTTTCGTTTAAGGTAGATTATGTTTAATTTTATTAATATTTTATGACGACTCCGATGATTTCTGATTGATATAGTGTGGTTCAACGAGTTGATGTTTTATTAAATATGACTAATGTATGCACTTATTGTACATTAGACAACTGAATTCGCTATTCCTATATGATAAAAACCAATAGGCTAAATTCTCATAACTCGAAGCCCTTACCTCAAAAGATCGTCTCAAAGCTTCCCAAATCTATGCGATCCCAGAAACATGATCGCATATCGCGAATCCTATCTGAATTCCAGGCCACGCGCACTTCTTCAATCAGCTGTCATGCGGCCTGGACCTGGTATCGATGGCGGGCGAGTGGCTCACCGCGACCGCCAACACGAACATGTTCACCTACGAGATCGCCCCGGTCTTCATTCTGATGGAGCACGTGGTTCTGCACAAGATGCGCGAGATAATCGGCTGGCCAAATGGCGCGGGCGACTCGATCCTCGCACCCGGTGGCTCCATCAGCAACCTCTACGCCTTCCTCGCCGCTCGTCATAAGATGTTCCCTCAGTACAAGGAGCGCGGATTGTCAGCTGTTGGCGGACAACTCGTCATGTTCACATCTGATCAGGTAACCGACGCACAATACTCCTGTGCAGCGAGTCTTTGCGACTCGATCTTGAATTTAGAAAACGAAATTCCGCGTCTGTTGCAGTGTCACTACTCGGTGAGGTCGTGCGCCTCTGTCTGCGGCCTGGGCACCGACAACTGCGTGATGGTGCCGAGCGACGAGCGCGGACGCATGATACCGAGACGTCTGGAGGAGCTGATAATCGAGCGCAAGGCCAAGGGTCACATACCGTTTTTCGTGAACGCGACCGCCGGCACCACCGTCATCGGTGCCTTCGATCCCATAACGGAAATTGCCGATATCTGCCAGAAATACAATTGCTGGCTTCACGTGGACGTGAGTATTGGCCCTTTCGGTTTTCTTTTCCTCTCCTCACCCGTCTCCCGCCTCCCGTTTCTTCTGGTTTTAGCCTTTTTTCACCCTCGAGAGCACGAGATGATTGAACGGAAACGTCCGCCGAACGATGTATCTCGCTTCTGTGCACCTATACGTGTAATGGAAATGTTGACGTTTTGTTGATACGGACGCGGTGTATATACTTGGCTTTATTTTCCGTGAATATGTGGGAGAGCGAAATTTTGATTGTTCAAAGATAGTTTCGTGATTTGTTGAGTTGCCAAAGTTTAAAAGGAGAATTTTTTTTAAGTCTATCCTTTATTTTCTTAAAGTTGAGTATTTCAGGTTTAAATCAATTTTTGCCCAACTCAAAACTTAATTTAGTTCAAATTTTGCAAACAAACGTACAAATTAACAAAAAGTCGAATAAGGCCTCAAAATAGAAGTACAATCATAAATAAATCGTTAAGATTCAGCCGCTCGCGCGCAGAACTACTAGATATACACCAGGCGCATCCCCGATTTACGAGCTATTCGCGATTAATATTCCCGGGGTCATTCGGAGGCGAGCGCATAAAATTTCAAGCGCATCATTAAGGATATCGGCTAAACAATAAATTGTCAAAGCGCGGACTGTCCGGTGCAGCTCGTTCCGATCTATCTCTATTTTTATTATTCACCATACAAACGTGCGCGAGCTGTACCGCGTAAAAGTTTTAACGGGTCCGAATAGTAGACAGGGCGCAGCACTTAAACGGGGCCGAATATCTGTGCCATCGAGAAACACGGTGTGGTTTAAATGCCTCCTCCCAGGGCTCTATCGACGAGCGCCTTACCGTAAATTATTAATGTGTGAACCGACATAGAAGCTTCGGCACTGATTCGCCTCCATCAATTGCTCTCGGCAACTGGGGTATAGCGCTTCGATTCGTATAGGTCGGACATTTAGACGATGAGCCTACTGCTATTGAACGTGTGCTATGATTTTTCTTTATTTCTTTTTTTTTTTATAATTGTCGAATTGAAATTTTGTATTTCGATAGGCGGCTTGGGGTGGTGGACTGCTGCTGTCAAGGAAATACAGACATCCACGTTTGTCTGGCATTGAACGGTAAGTTGATAGATTGTTTTTATATATAGACAAAGATGATTTTCCATATTCATGTTGCTGCGAAAATTGTTGCAAACTTCCAAATAAAGTTTTGCGCTAGTCATTCGCAAAAAGTTTCCCTGACTATTAATTTACGTCTGACGCGATACCATTATGTTCTACTTCCACTTACAATCCGAATCTCTAAAGTTCGTCCACGCGTTTACAGTCACTTCTCACCACTTCGCTATCTCATCGAAAGAAACATAACTACTACGTCCTAATAATCTACTTGGTAAATCACACTTTATCTTGTTCATAAATACATCTATCGTGTAAAACGTATTCAAAGTAAGATTTTAAACATTCCAAAAATATTCGCTAAGAACCAGCTATCCCGCATCGCTTCTCCGCGCACTGAATAAAATAAAAAAAAAAAAAGTATAAAGGCGAATTAGCATTTTTCACGCGACTCCCGGCACTCTCGGTAATCGTGGTTTATGCGAGCGATCCATTATACGTTGCCAACTAGCCGCCTTTTTTTTCTTCCCTCCAACCATCCCTCGGACTAGCTAAGCTATTTTCTCGCAAGAGCAGCAGCAGCCCGTCTAGAAAGATGTACCCTCGCACACACATCTGCAGCTCTACACACAGAGTATAAAGAGAGCGCGAGTGAAGGAGAGGCGCAGAAGGTTGGGTATTGATTTTAACACGTAAAGCCCGTTTCGGGGGCTGCGAGAGCTTCTATACCACCGAGACCGAGTGAGAGAGAGAGAGAGAGAGAGAGAGAGAGAGACAGAGAGAAGAGCCCACTCAGCTGCGACTGTTTTTCCGAAGGACTCCATCAAACTAAGCCCCAATAAACTATAAAACTAAGGATTAACCTATCTGTGCGTGCGTGTGTGTATTAAGCACTCCCTCGATCTGTACACATACACGTCGCGCTTTCTTTTATACGTATATATGTACATACATCGATCGTGTGTGCGTATGGAGCTAAAGCCGGGTTATGCAGTCAGCGGGGGAATTACGTCGTCATTGAGTTGTGTTGCTCTTTTAAAGGTGCAGCATATACATATAGACAGAGGCGAGTGGCCGAAACTTTGCGTATTATATGTAGCTCTCTTCCATAAATAAGCGGATTGCGCGCTGCACGCGAGAGGATTTTAGTATCTACCGCTACATAACTTCATTTCGAGAAGTTCGCGTGTACACGAGTTGTTAAAACGGGATGCGGATATTGAAATCTGGGTTGAAAAGAGTTGTGCTCTTTCCTTTTTATTTTTCACGATTTATGCAGGATAAAGTTTCGAAGCTGGAACTGTTTGGGTAAGTTTTGAAATTTAAACCTCTGGCTCGAAACTAATTTCCTGACTTTCTAAATTTACTAGTAGTATATTAATTTAAATTTACTAAAACTATCAGGTAGTTTTTTTTATTTTTTTTTTAAATCCTCGGTAAAATTGCATTTACCACGTTATTGTAACAATACTTTCAACAATAACAATGCGAACATCATCCAAGCGCCAAACTCACGGGATTGAAATGATCGGGTAGCGCAAAATACTCCGAGCAAAAGACGCAAATTGGGGGGAAAAAAAAGTAGTGAAAAGAGTGACATCGGGGTCAGACATGAAGCTTCGTATGAGGGTCGTATATATACATATATAGGCCTTAGGGTGGGAGCGCAGATGCGCCCGGATGCAAATCGTGGATTAATCTCGGCAGGCAGCCCCATATGCATCGCCTCATCCGCGCGTTCTATATGTACGTGTATAGTCGCCCCCCAACGGTACGCGCAGACAGTTTTCAGACCCGCAGAATTCTCTCTGTGTGTATATATACGCGCTCGAGTCACTCCTTTCGAGATATTCGCTCCCCCGCGATGTCACAGATTACCGACACGTATGAGGATGTGGCTCGGCTCTTCCCACGTACAGTCAGTCTTATGCGAAGGATCGCTTTTTGCTCGCGTGGTTAAGACCGATCGCTTTTAAAGTTGATTTTTATTTTATATAGTTAAACTGGATTTTGTAGTTTTTTTAATGAGCCAATGAGAAAACTAATCAAACGATACATTTTGTACAGTTTACTAAACGATAACGACTATCTATTTAGATTTTATTCTGAAATTATTGGACTATCTGCAAAAAGAGACCGGTTTGTTTTCTATAAGTATTATAAAACAATGCACTGATATTAAGCTTTAACATCGCGAAATTCCCATACCATATAATACATCGGTGATCAATACAGTCTAAAAGCATGCGAAAAATTACCGATATCGGATTTACCAAACCCCACCCACCGTATCAGCAGCAACATTTTGCATCCACAATACCGAACAATCGAAGCCCATAATATATCCATTATTCCTCTCTCATATTTTCATTCTCTCTCTCTCTCTCTTCACGGCTGAAAGTCGATGAAAGCCGTAGAGAGCGCGAGCTCACCGAGCCGTAAAACAATGCTCGCTAACATCGACGACTCTGTACACGCAATGTATATACACGCTATTATTATTCTTTTTAACACCGACTGTACAAGGACTGTAGTAGCAGGATTTCCTTCCTGCGAAGGTTCTTGATTAAAATGGCAAGCGAAAAGCGGCGAGCGAAGGACGTGGCGTTGCAGGCGGAGAAAAAGTTCGAGAGAAGGCAGCGGCGGCGGCGGCAGCAGCAACAGCTGGATCCGTTCTCTCCCTGGAGCGCATTTACCGAGAACAGAACTCTCCTCTTATTGACGCGTCGCGGCCTCGTGTACTTCCCTCGGCGCTTCGCGCAAAAGTTTGATATAAAGCCGAGGCCTGCCTCGACAATGCTGGATTAAGCAAGGGCACAAAGGGAAACTCTGGCTGCGCACTGTCTGCCGCTTTCGCTTCTCTCTCTCTCTTTCTCTCTCTCTCCATCTCGCTCTTACCCTCTCTCTCTATCTCTATCTTGCTTCTCTGTAACTCTCGTCCTTCCCCGATTGTTTTGTTTAAAAAAAAAGGAGAGAAGTAATACAAAAAGGAGAGAGAGAGTGAAGAAGAAAAGAAGGAGTAAGAGCAGTGCGATTTCATCGTCGAGCTGCGTTCGAGGGGGACGGTATGATTGTGCGAGACACGGAAAAATGCCTAAACTAGTGTAGGCGATGCAATGTCAATGCATTTCAGAGTTGGTATTTTGAATCAAATTTGTGCTTTCTATATAATGAGGTTTCTTAGATAGTTTTAAAGCTTTTGTGAAGAGACATTACTCGAAAAAAAGTCTAAATTTAAATATAAGAGCTAAAGCTGGAGCTAAAAATAATTTTTAAAAAAAATTCCATATCATAACTTCTACATGTTTACAACGGAAAATCTGCTGCGATAACATAAATGACACACCATATCACAAAAATGTCGTGCAAGATTAATAAGAAAAATTCCACTGCAACGAAAAACGACACGGTCGCTTACCATTCGCAATATAGATCCACTGCTCATACCAACCTCCAAAATAATTTCCAATCTCCCAAGTCATAAAACGCCGCTCGTAAAAGCTTCCTAATTTTCTTCGCGCTTCATTAATCTCATTGAATCAATCTTCTTCGCTTCCCAGCATCTCGCCAAGAACAAAAACGTAAATTTTTAAAACGACGCTGTGCTCACACACACACACACACACACACATATATATATAGCAATATCGAGGCAATTGCGCCTCGTCCACCGCACGCGCATTTAGGGGTTTTGGATAATTAGCATCCCTCTCCTCGATCTATACATCGTTTGGGCTTTTGGACTTGGCATCCCAGCTCCTGTGTATATATGTATATAATATATATATATATAGGAGAGAACCAGGGGGTGCACAGGCGCGCGCTCGCGCCAACCCCAGCTGCGAATCGCATTAATCACACGGCGAGGCTTTATAAGCGTCTACACGGGCGCACACACTGTACTCCGTCGAGATGTAAGCACGCGAGGCAGTTAAGAAGAATGCAGTTCGGGGGCTGCTGTTATAGGCTACCGAGAGCTTTTTTAAATTTCAGACATGGTCGACAGGGGGGAGCGGGATGTTTGGTTCACGAGTGAAATGCTGATTATATTCGTTGAAGAATGACGTATAAATTCTTCTTCGAGATTAGCTTTTATATACAAAATTCAGGCAGATTTGTGAACAAAAGTACGAATGGCTGAGCTTTTTTTCTCAATATACCTACATAAATCCAGTCCTATACAAGCAAAACTTGGTAATATAGGAAATAAAAATCGAATCCAATCGTATAAAAGCATTAATCACATCGCTCGTCAAAACCAAAGCAGCGTATATACAACAGTCTAGAATGGGATTCCCAACAGCGAACTGCACAACATTTCCCATAGCACGCGTCCTGCAGCTAAACATGCAACATCGGCCTCTCGAAAGCCACTCGCATACACACATCCCCCGCAGCAGCACAAACATTCTCTAGTCTCGAGCGTGCAACAGCAGCTCGAATCGGAGCGTGTAATATTCCGCGAGGCTCTCGCTCTCCGCATCGGTGACAAATGTTATCGATACATGGCGAGTGACAGACGCAAGCAGCGCCGTAGCACACTAGTGTATGTATATATACACACCCCACAACCGAGAAGGGAGAGTCTCCCTGCGCTTTTATCAGAGAGAGCTGAAGAGTCGGCTTGAAGTAATTCGCGTCACGCGCAGACCTCGCCAGTCTCTATCAACATTATACGCGCTCGTAATATTTCTTATGAACCGGAGCGGTACCGCTTATTCGTCCGGGTCGTCGATGCGAGAGATGGGATATGCGACCAAGTCGGACGTCATGTGCTCGACGACGAATGGAAATGGGTCGCCTTCGTTTGTGGGAAAGTTTCATTCTTTTTTTTATGGGAATTCGAGTTGTTTTGGATGATCGCGTGTTGTTATATCGGATATTATCGTTTGGACACTCTAGATTGGGATTAGCGATGATTAATTATTTGTGTTGAGCGATTACGTGGAAAACTCACTAAGTCAGTAAACACGGATATTTTGGCGAATCGAGCAAAAAAAAATGTCAAGTTCTTATCGCAACTTTCACTACCGTTTATCTGATGTGCAATAAATATGTCTTTTTCGTGGGTTATCGGTAGAGATTCGATCTCCGATATAATAAGATGGGATTAAATTTTGACGCCATGCGATGATTTTTCTTGGAGATTTATTTTGTTTTTTTCTAGAAAACCATCGATAACGTAAATCAATATTATCACACAGTCGTAGGAATTTCATCAGCTTCGATCTACTTGAATTAAATACGAAACGTCAAAAAAATTGTCAACCGTAAGATTTATCAGTAAATTATCGACAATTCTACTGCAATCTTTCATATAAATATTCTGTGCAATTCAAAATTGAATTTACCAAAATGAGGTAGCTGTACTATCCACTAAGATCTGAAAAAGACCACAGTTGATGACAAAACAATGACTCGTCCCACAGTGTAAATCCCACTCCAGGGAATCAATCCAGCAGGTCTATCGATATACAAATAGGCCATAGGCGTCGAAACGGTCCAATTGCTGTACAATCCAGTCATTGGCCGCCCGGGGATTAAAAGGGTTACCGCAAGGGTCTGTCCCCATAGCTGCGCATTACAGTCACCTTCCCAAACTCTCTCTCTCTCTCTCTCTCTCTCTCTCTATATATATATATATATATCTATATACATCCGAGAGCCATATTCTCGAGTGCGTCGAAGCAGTGGGGAGGCAAATCCGATCTCTCGCGGTGCCATATTAATAGCTCGGATTGATGGACCCCCGTTGCGATGTGTGTATAAGGGCCAAGGATGGCCCTCATATTTTATCCCCCATTACCTCTCCTGGGAGACACACAAGAGATTTGGACGGCCAGCTGAGTCCGATCGGCCTCCGCTGCTGTTTTTTCAGCTCGCCCTCTCGACACTTTCGCTCTGTGTCCGTGTGCTCCGTATATCGTCTTGACTTGCACAATGCGTATTAGCGTGAACGGCTGTTTCGTGCGCAGTGATTGTTATAAATGGCTGGTTTTGGATTTTGGCAAGGAGGGGGCTTCATTAATTGTAACTGTTTAGGTTGGTAGCTGGAGTCCCTAGTGGAATAAAGTGGTTAAGGAGGATGCTTATTGATTATGCGTTCAGGTTGATTGCGTAACTATATGTTTGTTTAGATGAAGAACGCTATCAAATTCTAACTTTTTTTTAATTTCACTTATTCCCATAATTAATGTAGATATTTTTATTATACAATAGTTATTAATTTCTATACAGTATAGTTTTTTAAGAACTACTTTTTATTAATTAATTTTAGAAGTTTAGTTAATCTGACCATAATATACTGCGCATTTTGAATATTCAGTGGTTCGAAGAAAATTCGATATTGTTATTTATCCTCATGAATATGGAAAAGCATTAAGGTTGATTAATTTTATAACGAAGTTGACCTTATTCAAAAATTAAATGTAAATTAACCTAATATTTCACACTTTATCACTAGCGCTGACTCTGTGACCTGGAATCCTCACAAGTTGATGGGTGCTTTATTGCAGTGCTCTACTATTCACTTCAAAGAAGACGTAAGTTGTAATTAAATTTTACGTACATTGATTTATGAATTTCAATATTAATAAAATATGTATACTTTAGATGTAAGCTATGTTCTAGAATCTATCGGCATTCACTCGGTACTCCCTTAAGCAATGAGTTACTACAAATTCTGTCTAGCATAATAAATTTGTAAATTCAAGAGAACGATTTTTTTCTGATAACGTACAAGTCAAATTTTCCGTCTATTTAACACGTGATATTATGTTTAGTTAAAGATTAATTTTATTAAAATATATAGATATTCTAAACAAGTATTCTATCGAAGAGTAACTGAGTAACGAGTATCGAAAGTATGTATGCTATGCAAAAAATTTTGGACCGATGTCAGCATTTACTGTATGACGAAATGTCGCTAGAGGTCTGCATTTAAAAGTGTAATGAGTATTTTTCCCAACGGTTCTCGCAATACATCAGAATTTTAATTAATTTAAATCAACTGTAATGACACTACAAAAAGCGGCACGCGTCAAACTGCGACTCGTGGTATATCAAATTAGCGGACATGGAAGACAAACAACACTCCAGTGTTTTTTTAAACGATAACAAACAAACATTATCTTTCCGTAAATTTTAATTATCCAAAAGCATTCCTTATATAATGTTTTCGCAAGGTAAATTTGAACGCGCGGCAACGTCAGAGCTTTCTGAATCAGTATACTAATCAAATAAACATCTATTATATACTCAGCAATAACCTCCTCATTCGTCATTAAGTATACAATTCGAATTGCGCTAAAATTCAGGGTACGCTTAAATTTCAATTTAAAGTATCTCCATCGTTGAAAGCGCTGCAGTCATCGTCCTTAAACCTGCAATAAGCCACCGTCTCCAAATTCCTCCTCCACATCGTCAATAAAAACACTTACCAATCCAAAACACGTCTCGAGCAGCAATAAAACAGACTAATGGCTCGATTCTCCAAAAACTCATCCCTCTCTCGGTTTAAATAAACGTCGTCGAGCTCCAGTTGTTCGAGTCACCTCGACTGCCCCACATTTTCCAGCATCGAAATTTCTCTCTCTCTCTCTCGACCCGCGACGCACAAAAAATGACGTCGCAAAGAAGGCGGGAGTGAGAGGGCGAAAAAGGAAGCAAAAAAAATTGAAGGAGTTCGCTCCCCACGCGAGACGCACTCGTAGCGCCCCGCATTCTTACGAAGCAGAGCAGCGAGAGACGAATACTCTCCTCTCTCTCTCTGCCTTTCTCACCGAAGGAATTTAATTAAACTAAGAGATAACATATGTTACCGCTCTGCCAATGGCGCGCTGTCCTGGAGAGAGAGAGAGAGAGAGAGAGCAAGAGCGAAGGGTGCGCGAAGGCTCGCACAACATCTCCCCTCTCGCCCGTAGACGTGCGCAACTGTAGTCTAGTTATTGCTAACTTTTCTCTGCACGCAGTGTGCCTTTCCCCTGTATACCGCCGTTGGGATATTAAAATTCCGTGCACCGGCTGCTACAACGTCCGAGCGTTTCGGCCGCCCGATTGTTTTTCTATACCGTTGTATTCGCGCTAGTTTGTTATAGCGGGGAGGGTGAAGGGAAGGGCTGGAGCGCGCACGTGTTGGTTGACTTTTTTTCCCCTCTCTATCGTATATGTAACAGTGGCGCGCGTATCAAACGATTCGCTGCTCTGATTTTGCGTGACGTTTTTTTTTTTTTGCTTTCGGAGGTAGTTATCGCCGTGGACATTACGAGTTTTTCCGGAGCGTCGACGATTTGGCGATGTGAAGTTGACGGCTGTATCATTGATCAAGAGATTGAGTAATTAGCTGTCAACTCAATATAATTCTTTACAAAAATGAAATAATTGTTATGTAAACTATCACAATTGATAAACGTATGAAGTGTTTTTCAACTGTTTATAAAATGATACTAGGCTGCAAGTAATACGGATAATATTACTTGTACTAATAATTTGCTAAACAATTATATGATCTGTGTTATTTTGTCATTGCTGATAATTTTTAAAACTGAAAAACAGTATTTGAAGAGTAAATTGATTGAATACATATTTTGAGCTGTAAGAGAAACATATCTGCGTAATATGCAAGAAATATAGTTTTACGATTACTTATGAATTTCTGTAGAAAAGAGAACCAAAATTTAATAATAATAACCAAACTTTTAATAGTTTCAGCCATGAAAACCGATGTATATAACATCTAGGAAGTAGTTAAACATTAAAGTTTTGATTATAATAATTTTTTATGTTACTTTTAATTAAATATAATGATAGTTTCCCTGAAAACTGGCTTAAATTTAATACTTTTCTCATATAAAAGCACGAGCGCCCAAAATATGGCGTCTGTAGTATAAAGTTTGCTAGCGGAGAACCGCCATTTTGAAAGCTCCAATATCAACCTCGACTTCCACTTCCTGCGCATGTGTTAACTCCGATTATTGACCGGGACCGCTTTAAAGCTTTTCGGGATAAAGACTATTTTAATTAAAAAGTTAAAAATAGTATCGGACTCGGTGAACCCCAATAAATTCACTATAGTACGTAATATTGAGAATAATTACGTGAAAATTATAAGTTTAAAAATTTTACTGCATATATGGTAAGCTAGAAACTTCTTTAATGAGGATGTAAATTCATGCCATATAAATATTTTATTAATTTTTTTTTAACAAATTCTTTATTTTTTACGAAAATGTCAGTATTATCGACCCTGACCGAGTTATAAAACCATTTTATATTAATTTTTTACCTCCTCGTATCATTAATAATATCAAGCTTTTACATAAAATCTTTTATCGTACCTATACAACAATGTTGGAAATAAAAGCCTTTTGTTGCAAATGGCGCACCTTGCGTTGAGCAGCATCGAAAAGCATCAAACTTTCTTGCAACATAACTTACTCTCATTCTGTACCTTTAACTGTTCCTTTTTATTCGCGACAAATATAAATCTGTACGATCAATACTTGGACTACAGGGTCTCCTGATTAGCTGCAATCAAATGTCGGCGGAATACTTGTTCATGACCGACAAGCTTTACGACGTGAAATACGACACGGGTGACAAGGTCATCCAATGCGGCCGACATAATGATATTTTCAAGCTGTGGCTTCAGTGGCGCGCCAAGGTAACCATTTTACCAACTCGCTCCAACGCATTTCCAGTCTATATAAATTGCAGTTGATAAATGGGTATTTGACGTATCATTGCTTAGGGTTCAGAAGGATTTGAGAAGCATATGGACCGATTGATGGAGTTAACGGAGTACATGGTGCGACGTATCAAGCAAATGCCCGACAAGTATTATTTGATCCTCGAGCCTGAACTCGTCAACTGCTGCTTCTGGTACCTGCCAGCGCGTCTACGTAACGTTCCTCATACACCTGAGAGGGAAAAGCAGCTTGGAGAGGTACTTATTTCTTTGATCGGAATAACCATTTTCAATTGTTTTTTTTAGTATCACTATAGCTTGTTTGGCCTATATATTATAAAAATTGTCAAAGAATCGTAGAATAGAAGCTTTGGAAGAAACGACAATTTAAAGCTTTGACTTTTCCTTTGAACGGACGATTTAGCAATCAATGATTGAACACGGCAATGTTTTAACTATTGTTCCAGATCTGTCCGATTTTGAAAGGTAGAATGATGGAGGCTGGAACTCTGATGGTAGGCTACCAACCGGACGATCGAAGACCCAATTTCTTCAGGAACATCATATCGAGCGCCGCGGTCACAGAGTCCGACATCGATTTCTTGCTCTCAGAAATGGATCGTTTGGGCAGCGATCTTTAAATCCTGTAAGCTCATCACACAGTTTAGTCGCATGGTGACTATAAAGGTATAGCGTGACCTTTACTTACGATGTCTTTTTGTCCTGATACTTGGCCAACGGTATCGCCCCCATATAAGATCTTTTATGAAGAAGGGATTTTTTTTCGTTTTGTATAATTCGATAGAGCGTTTACAATATATTTTTCGTATTATCGACAAAAAGTACGTGTTTGTATTCGAGATATATTTGATTCGGTTTCGTAAGTTTATATTTGACTTCTCTCGACAAAAAGATTTTTTAACTGTCACGCAATGATATGTACAAAATCCCTTAGAACAAATTTCACAACCATGAATATTACCTTAAAATACATATGAAAAAATTATGCAGATGATCTGATACTACGGATTAGATAGATTTATAAGAGTTGATTATACAATTAGTTGACAAGTTTTGTAAGTTAATCTTTGAAAAGTATAACTGTACCTGTGTAGAAAAAACTATTAGCATTTCTTTCTAAAACTTCGAAGGAAACGTTATATTGGAAAGTTACTTACTATGCATTTTATAGGATCAGAACATCTGCCTTAAATAATTTATATTCGCCGTTAACTATCGGACTTAAGTAAAGTATAAAAATCGTATTATATCTAAGTTTCAAGAAAAAAAAAAAAGAAAAGTTCACTTAAATTAACCAAGAGTCAACGCAGAGTCTTTAAAAATCAAAGAAAGTATGAAATATAGAAAGATCGAGAAAATTGTAGCTGACGCTGATGAAAAGAGGCATGTTATCGCTTGACGTAAGGAAAATGTTCTGCAACAACGTATATCAGACCTGGCCATGATAATAATTATTAATATTAACTAATAATACTATGGCATTTTCCTAGTTGTAAGTTTCGTTAGACTTAAGCAAAGAAAATATATAGCATATTCAACCGACAAAAGTGAAGAAGTGAAGCTGTATCCCAATAATTGGCCGCGGACCAGCAAGTTTTGGTTTTTGAAACGTTAAATGCGTGGACATGATGTGCAATAAAACCGAAAGAAGTGATTCATGAATGACGAAAAGTAAAAAACAAGTTGAATTTACACGGTGCAGGAAAACCGTTTTTGTTAATAATAATAACAGTCTGCAGAGCAGATAACTATATTTTGTTTGTTGCCAAAACTCAAGAGATATATCAGATGCTATATAAAAAAGAAAATAATACAGAAAAACTATGTTTTTTCAGAAATAATATTTTTAACTAAATATTTTTAAAGCCACTTGATCGATTCTATCTTTTTGTGATAGGTTACCCATTCATTAAAACTATAATAGGTTAAAGGACAGGTGCAATATTTAGCGTAATATTAAAAAAAATACAATGAAACTGAGAATACGAACATATTGATGAAATCTTTCATGTAACCAAAACTTGTTACAAGGCTGAAGCGACTAGTTCGAGGTGCAATATTTTCTGTAACGATAAATAAAAAAGAAACAAACGTGTTCCACAGAAAGATGTATTGTTATACAAAAATTCCAACGAATCGTCAAATAAGGAAAGATATGTAATAAGAATAAGTCAATGTTGAATAAAACAAAAAGATCGACTCTTGTTGAAAGATATTATTATCTTCCTTTTGGGCGTAATTGCAATCGGTTGTAAATTGTTCGTTGATTTAAGAGAGTTTAAATTGCTTCTTTGAACGTTTCTGCCAATGCCTATACACAAGTAAATGCTTTAGAACGATTATAAAAGAAATATAAAAAGAAAATTATAAAGACCTGAATGATTTCGTTGTTGAATGGCTTTATATTCTTAGGGGGTCTACATATTATATTACAATATCTTACCACTTAGAAGTAAATAAATATGAAAAGAAAAAAAGTCAAAGTGAATATACCTATAAGTATATACATAAATATATATTTAGCGTTGAGAGTATTAAAAGATTAAAAAAACAAACACAAACCCATGAAAGTATGTGCTTTTTCAAAAATTATCTCGCAGACCCTTGGCCTGTAATCATTGCAAACTGCAGAAGAAAAATTCGAAACACTTTCTATCTATCTACAAAAGTTTTTCTATCATAACCCAAGAAAAAAAATGGCCCGTGACATTTATAAAGCAAAAAAGATCTGACGCTAAAACCGTGGAAAATAAAATGAAGATAACATGTTATTTAATAGTCAAGTTTTATTCGTGACCTTATGATTTTTGGTCAACGCACGTTGTAACGAAATTCGTCAAAGAGCCGAGCCTTTAAGTGAGAATTATTTAGATGCGTGATAATAATATTGATGAAGCCTTTCCTTTTTCGTATGTGTGTGAGAGACGCAGCCCTGATGCTAGTAGAGGAGTGCAACAAAAAAAAAAGTAAGTAATCAAAAGACGATCGGAATTAGTGTGTCGGATCATTCGCCACGTTCGCGTGAAATGAATTTTCACTCGTAGCAAGATTATGAGAATAAATAAACATTGTTTCAAAGTGTAATAATTTAACTAAATATATTATTGTTGACTTTTAAATTTATGTAACAGGTTACAGGTATATTAATTGAAAAGGTTCTCCTGAATTACGATTAATTTTAAATATGCGTAATTTAGGTACGAGTGAACATTTCCATTGCGCGCATATCGAACTATAAAAAGTATATAAATAAAAGTATAAAACACAAATGGTATATATAGAATATACACGTATACATAAAAACGACTTTAAAGAGTAAACAAAAAAAAAGAGTAAGTGTATTTCTGTACATTGCCGACTGTTACTTTCACTAAAAGTTTAATCGTAGTGATCGATAAGTTACGCGTTTTAGACACAGGACAAAATTTATTGCTTGAAACAGAAGCAGCTGCACTGTACGATATAATGTAATAGACAAGTTACGAGAGCGAGAGAGAGAGAGACGATTAAGTTTTAGCCAATGAACGTACCTATTCGTGTGACTAATATATTTACGAAGCGAGAAATAATGCTGATGAATATATATATAATGCATGCGAGATGAGTTTATTACGCTCTATTAGTTCTGATAAATCGGTAACGATATCGTTGTCTGTCTTTGAATATGTATTGAACGTACAATCTACTTTATATGTGTTACCTTTACGTTTTAATTCGTTACAGTGAAAAAATTGCAATTAATAATAAATTCATCTCGTACGTGTATACATGCTGATGCCGTTAAGGTTGCCTTAGGCAGTTTTTAAGAGACCGAATAAGAACGCCAGTCCAGTAACAGATAATACATAATGTAATAAAAACAAATAACCAGACAATATATCAAAACGCAAAAGTAACGTCAATGTAAAATACAAAGAAGAACCTGCGCATCTGCATTAATACAAAAACTAGCGTTGGCCCAGAAAAGTATTTTTCAAAGTTCGACCACCGATTAAGCAAAATCCGTTTAAACTGTGTTATTCTCTGAATATGGTGTTGATTGTTGGCATTGATAAAAGATAAAAAAAAAAACTATTTAAAGAGAAAAAAAAGCTACAAAAAAGAAAATATTAACGCTCTGTTGTAAACAATTGTATTCCACTAAACGTTATCAGTACGTGAAAATTCTATATAACGAGTTTCGGTTTTCGCGAACAATTAATGAAGCTGAAAGAATAATGAACAAGTCAATCTACTGTATAAAGTATATCTACGACAGAAAGAGTAATGATATTTTTATTGGAAGTATATAATTTTTCAAGGTGAAATTACTTCCGATAGATGTTTCCGAGGCAATGATCTCATAATTGTTATATTTGCGATTCCGTAGGCGTTGAATCGTCGTATCACATTGTCTTCTGACGCGCTTTATCGTATTGTATTTGGGTCGAATTCTTTATCCAAAATAAAACAAAAAAGTATATATATTTGATGGTTAATTGTGAAATTTTTTTTATAAACGAGGTGAGAATCGAGTATTAGCAAAAACTCCATGTAGTGCATTAGCGATTAAACATTACGCTAAACAGATGTAAAAGTACGACATATTCTTCTGTATTAGCTAGAGTCAGAGATCTATTGATTTTATTTTTTTTTTTGACAAACAAAAAAAAAACACATTATGATACTTGTCTGTGATAGAAATGCGTTTATTGTGTAGGTGACTTTCTGAATAACTCTGTTCACACATAATTATGGATTGTCAATTCTACATTTAAAAATTCACTTTACAAAATGGTATATTGTAAATATTTATTGATTATGAAAAAAAAAAGTAATTGAGTGTAAAACGCAAGAATGTAACATAGCGCTTATTAATTATTGCATATTTATTGTTTTGTTACTCGAGTTGTTAAGTGTATCGAGCAGAGAAAACGGCGCGAAAATGGGCTTTAATGAAGAAAAAATGAAGAAAAAAACGTATGGCAACGATTGACCTGTCGATCGAAGTAAAATTGTTGTTGATTATGCATATTTACGTATTAAAATGTAAAGAATAAGTTAAGCTTAAGAGAATGGATAGAACAACAGAATCCAAAGTCTTCCAAAATGACAAAGTGTTACATGTAATATTAAATAAGCTTTAGTTGATCATCTATTTTTCATTAAAACTAAGAAGACGATTTACTTGAGTAAAAGGAAAAAAAAAAAATTGGCTGGAAATTATGTCTCATGAATAAGAAATTAGCTCCAGGTTCGGACGCATTAAAAAGTCAGCAATCATTTGACAAAGTTTGCGCTGTAGCAAATAAGAATTGCGTACCACCAGTAATACCCAAGACAACTTATACTTATTCCTAATTACCTTGTGTATATCAATGTCTAATAAAATAAACTGCTGTTATCTCATTTCGTTTATTTTATTAACTTTCAACTCATGTTCCTACATTATACTTCCTAGTTTATCAAAATCAAATGATCTAATCATAAAATTAAAATACTTTGAAGTCAATTTGATCAGCATTAATAAATTAATATATAAATATCGCTGCTTCGAATGCACATTCCAATATCCAACCCGTCTCTAAAACTATTTTCATTGACTTCCTATATATATATACCTAAACTTAAGGAAACCACTGAATTCCAGAAATATCGTTGAATCTCCCATTACGAAAATTCAATGTATCTCATCTCATGCATAACGTGAAAGACCCGTTTTTTAAAGGCGCGCGTCGTCGGTAAACAGGCGAATAAATTATCCAAGCCAGTCGACCTCGAGTAGGCGAGCCCCCCGTGTTATGATAATCCGCATCTACCGGTCTAACGTCGCATGATCCGACTGATCCGAGAGACAGAGTCACGCAGCCAGGCTATTCGTTCGGACGCGACTTTATACTGTGATAATGAAGTCTTTTATCGAATATTCTGCCGAGTCCCAGTTTCCCATACAGAATCTGCCTTATGGCGTCTTCTCAACGGTGGATAACGTGAGTTAATTTGTTTGGCTTACTCGATACTGCTTTGGCATTGTTTAACGCAGCTGCACGCTTTACTAATCAACTGATTTCTGCAGGTTATGTCAGAAAGCGGAATATTCGTAACTTTATTATTTAAGATTTTTTATACTTAACACTAATATTTTTCTATACGAAGTTTCATTAGTATGAAAAGACCGTTTTGTAAGTCATCATACTTGCTGCAATAAATTGAAACATTTATCGTTGATCTACAATTCATAAAAATTTCAATACTGGATCTTTGCATGTAAACAAGTTTCTACTTTTTCGTCATTTTATTTTTCCTTCTTCACATGCCATCTCATGCTCATAATCAAGAAGTGATTAAAATTCTAACGTTCCAAGGTATAGTAGAAACCTTCCATAAAACGGTTATCTCTTACCTGCTGAAGGAACTGAACGCTCTACGCGTATCCTACCATCGGTACTGTAGGTAGCCATACGAGAATGGTCAACCATTTTTAAAACATTATATTGTTTGAAAATTCATCTTATAGGTATATTAGGTACAATAAGACTAGTATTTTAATTTATAAATAATTACGCACGATAAATTATTACCTATATAATACGTGGGGTATCGCTCCTTCCCGCGCTCCAAAGTACCTCGCGCTGTACATAATATCCCTAGCGTCTAAGGCAGGGATTCTAGACTGGACTCGTCAGTAAGGCTGTGTCTACAATCCCTGCCTTAGACGCTAGGGATACTCGGGAAGCTACTATTCGGGTTTATATAGTAACCGGTCCTATTATCTGCTGCTTGCGAGAGACCTGGGGTGTAGCTAGGTCGCGTAGCGAGTACAGCGCGGGAAGGAGCGAGACCCCACATACATAGGTAATTTAAATAAATTTGAATCAGTTCAAAAATTATATTTGAAACATTTCAATGTTTAGTTATATGAAAATTCAAAATTGAAGGGTTTAATTTTTTATATTAAATTAATTCTAAGCAGAATATGTCTGCAGTACAATGAAGAACAGATTTAGTAAATTAGCTTTACACTTGTTTTAAAATATAGGCGTTGCTATACCCATGAGCGCAGACACAGCCCTGAAAAATACAATAATAATGTCCTCTTTATAGCCAAAGAAGAGAATTGGTGTCGCTATCGGAGACCAAATTTTAGATCTGTCAGCTATCGCACATCTGTTCACTGGTCCATTGTTATCCAACAAACAAAATGTTTTCCACCAAGACTGCCTCAACGACTTCATGTCACTCGGTAGACCATCGTGGATCGAAGCCAGACAAACCTTACAAAATTTACTGTCTATCGATAATCAAACGTTGCAACAGCCCGAAATACGATCAAAGTAATTATTTTACATAAAATATATTAAAAAAAATTTACAATGAATTCTGATGTTGCCTAAGTAACAAAATCGAATGCCTTATAAAA
Organism: Megastigmus dorsalis; assembly: GCA_900490025.1. NCBI lineage: Eukaryota > Metazoa > Arthropoda > Insecta > Hymenoptera > Megastigmidae > Megastigmus > Megastigmus dorsalis. The sequence goes on from UELU01141656.1 coordinate 68,552, forward strand.
GTGTATATTTATTGAAAAAATCAAATAGCAAATCATGCAATCTACTTATTTTCTTTTCAATGATAATTCTAAAGTTGATATATTTAAAGTACCAGTAACTGACCGTTCAAGATCAATGAATACCAGGTCACGTAACATTTTTAATTAATTAAATAAAAACTAATTCAATCGTTTATGAAACTAATGAAAGTATTTTCAAGCTTTTGAGATTAAGATAAAAGACGTTTTGCTTATAGGGGCGATAAAAAATCATTCAATCGCATCTTTTTTGGTGACTGTTCCAACACTGGTGCAGTAAAGCTATACATATACTACTGTATTATATACGCACGTTTTAATACTGCACTCGCTAAGTGTTTTAAAGTAAAAAAGCCACTCTGACATTCTTTCCAAATGATTTATATGTAAGATCTTTATTCTAATGGAACGACAATTCGCTTAATTAGAGTAATTATTCATCTCAAAGTCATTTTCATGTAACTTTAAAGTGGTTTGTACTTGTAAAATATTTAGCGTGCATCCCAAAATTATAGAAATACATATTGTTGTCGAGGCGTTTAGAAATAATTTCGCACAACTGCCCTGCTTACGTTTTTTAGAGTATTCGTGGCTCGTCGAGAGGCGACAATGCACCTACCCGCCAAAATAGGCGATTACACAGACTTCTATTCTTCCATTCACCATGCGACCAACGTTGGAATTATGTTCCGTGGCAAAGACAATGCCCTTATGCCGAATTGGTAAAAAAAAAAACAAACAAACAAAACAACAATCTACCAGTCACATTGCTTAAAGGGATCGGAACGTTTTGCCGCTGTATTGCGCCATTACAGCGTGCAACTTATTACTTTCCCTTTTCTTAGCAAATCCTTGGTGGAAAAACTTCGTCGACAGCTACCCTGTGTATGCCCAAGACTCTTGATTTTCACCGCGACTTTCTTTCTGCCTCAGGAAATATCTACCGGTGGGATATCACGGGAGAGCGAGTTCGGTCGTGGTCTCGGGCACAGAGATCCGTCGACCCCGGGGACAAACGCTTCCTGTCGAGGACGCGCCGCCGTTTTACGGTCCCTGTCGACTCATGGACTTCGAGCTGGAGGTCGCTTTCTTCGTAGGTGGACCAGCGACGAAACTCGGCGACACGCTCGACGCCTCACGCGCACGCCAACACATATTCGGTTTAGTCACCATGAACGACTGGAGCGGTAAGGAGAATCTAACGGAGCTCCTACTACTGCTGCTACTCACTCCTGTTTCTCCTCTTGCCTCGCTTACTTTCCTTTCAAATTGCACGCCGAGACAATAGAGCAACGAGTCAATTTCTTTTTATATGCATTGCTAAGGAAATTGGACTCTTGCTACCAAGTGCTTTCAATAGCTATGGTAGCTTTTAAAACGAACCTAGACGTGAAATTATTAGAATTTTCTTTCTTGTACTATTTAATTGATGACTGATAAAATATTCAAGTTATAACTAGGTATATCAAGCTTTTAAAATATAGTTTTTTACGATGACAATAATTGCAAACCTTATTTTTATCGTGCTTAAAATCAAATATTACAGTATTGTATAATTTCATTAATATTAACTTTAGCACGTGATATACAAAAATGGGAATACGTGCCTCTGGGGCCGTTTGGAGCGAAAAATTTCGGTACCACGATAAGCCCTTGGGTAGTTACTATGGAAGCCCTAGAACCGTTCCAGGTTCCAAACATGGCCCAAGATCCAAAACCATTCCCGTATCTTCAGCATGAAAATTCCTGCAATTTCGATATAAAATTGGAGGTTGACATCAAAAGTAAGTATCTAAGTCATTCGTTACGTTAATTTGCAAAGAACTGAAACTAAAATAGCGTTCGGTCTAAATAAAATATATTTTTATAATTTTTTTTTGTGCTTTTGTATAAGAAAACAAAGAACAAAGAAAGAAAAAAAATCAGCTCCTTGAAAATTGTATTATTTCTATTATTATAAAACAAAGACATTTTAAATTGTGCAGAAAAATACGGCAAAAACATTACGTGGGAGTGGAATGTATATAAAAACGTGTAAGCCTGAAATTGAATGACTTTATGTAAGAATATTTACATTACAGTTTCTTATTTACAATATAATACACACGTTTTTATAAACTACTGTCTGCAAAACTCACAATTATTGTTTATTTAAAAAATTAGCTAGCGCATGTTCGATAGAAAATGCGCGCGTAATATCTCTCTGTGAATTGTAACAAGAAACTATATTCTAAAAAAATAAAGAAGGCTTTGAAAGAAGTACACATTCAATGTCGCAATTGTAATTTCACAGCTCCAAGTGGCGTTGTCACAACGGTTACACGTAGCAATTACAAGTACATGTACTGGACCCCACAGCAACAATTAGCTCATCACACCGTCACCGGGTGCAACGTCAATCCTGGCGATTTAATGGCATCCGGTACTATCAGTGGCGAGGTGGATTTTTTTTATATATTTTCCCAAACGATACATCGTTTTATAACGTACACGTGGAAATTAAAATATGTATTTATTTTTAGACGCCTGAAGCATACGGTTCGATGCTCGAGCTGTGCTGGAAGGGAACAAAGCCCATTACTTTGAAAGATGGATCTACCAGGAAATTCTTACAAGACGGGGACGAAGTTATTATCCGAGGTAAAAGGATTTAGTAAAATCATTGGGTGCAAATTAGAATTACTATGATTGACTAATGATTATTTATACTATTATCGTTGTTACTAGGTTACTGTGTAGGTGATGGATACAGGATTGGCTTCGGTGATTGCTCTGGAAAGTTATTACCTGTTCACCCAGAGTAATATTAAATAACTATAGTTGTACAAAAATAATGAATATATAAGTTTGTTGTACGTTTTTTTTATGAATTAAAAGTATCTGTTTACAGATAAATTGAATACCGTTTAATTTCTACACTTACCAACTGACTAGCTAACGATAAATCTAATATTTTATAAAAAAAAGTATTAACAATATTGCACATAGCAATGGAATTTCGATTTTCTGAAAATAGTATCCAATCTTGGTAGCCTATCCTGAATAAATAGTTAAAGAAGCAAAAATTGTTAAACGTCAAAAATATCGATTAGACGACGTCGAGCTTCTATAAGCAGGTGCGCGATCAATAATGTGTACAGTACACCGTACACCTGCCTAGCGATCATGTCGAATTCCATACTGCGGTAAATATCTGGCTTAATAAATGCATTGTTTTGTAGTAGCAAACATCAATTTTTTATTGTAAATAACGAGTATAAATAGCACCTTTTTCTGTTGACGATCCCACTTATAAAAAGTATTCGTTTGCTACGCTCACTGACGCTTTCGTTTTTATGTTTTATTCATATGTTTTAACTCAGCCTGCAGTTTGAACCTGCGCTGTTTTCTTTGTTAAGAAAGCCGACTTTTGAGGTTAGACCAAATGCTTTGCGCACAGTTCAGTTCTTATTTTCTATATGTTTATTAGTGTTTCATCGATATGAAATGTTTCGTATGCAATTGCATAAAAGAAAATCACTTCGGGAAATAATTGCGTAATTTATTCTACAAAATATTACGTATTGGCAAAGTGAAATGATTTCGTCAATTTGTGATTCTATATTTAGAAAATTAATGGGTGGTTCATAATTAAGTGACACTTAAATTTATATGCGTTGTAAACAAAAGATAATATCGTTTTATGCACAATAAAAAAATAAATAGGTGCTTAGCTATAGTGCCACAATTTTTATGAACCATGTACTATTTTTAGCTAACATTCTCTACAGTAAAAATTTTTTTTCAAATTAAAAGTATGATCAAATATTTAATTAAAAAAATTGTGCACTCACAATAATACGGAATCTTCAGTTTCTTTGGTTTATCATCGACGAGCGATCTCCACAATTGCTAATAATCTAATTAATATCGATACCAGGAGCTTACAGGCACTCGAATCACTGGGTAACCAGCCAACGGCGCGTTGGGAGGTCCCGTTGAACGACGGGGTCCACGTGTTGGAGTTCGAGCACGGCACCGCGACCGGAAGACGCGTCGTCAAGATCGACGGCAAAGTCCTCATTAACAGAGAATGGATGTTTAGACTCGTTGGCGACGAGGTAGTGCAATACGGTGATGTGAAATTTGTTATCCGAGTCGATCCCATCCCTGGTTAGTGATCCTCTGTGTCTTTAAATTCAAATAAAATATGCTTCGTTCTGGATACACATCGTGTTTAATTTACTATAATAATATACAATATTCTAGGATTAAGGTATTCGTATACCTTATGGGTGAATGGAAAAAGTTTTAAGAATTTCATTCAGTCGCAATCAAAGATACTCGAAACTTGGTCAACTACAGTTGGTCTAAACGAATACAGAATCATTTTAGGTACGCATTAAAATTCTAAATACTAATTTATTACGTAAGTACTTTGATGATGATAAATTCAATTTTATAGATAAAAATACTCAAGTTGTGTGGGTCAACGGAGAACAGGTCGAAGTCGAGGTACCCAACTGCTTTGAAACAACAATTCGCCATCTTAGTATATCGCTCTAAATTTCACTGATTGATTGTATTTTCAGAGCGAATTCATTGACGGAGGAGCGGAGATACTCTTTAGCGTTGCAGATGTACCTGCAGTTATACGGTCTTGCAGCTCTGGACAGAAAGATATCGGCATAAAGTATACTCTATACGTCAATGACATAGAAATCACGGAACAGGGATTGGATTCTGATCTTTTGACCGAGTAGCTATAGATTTCGCAAAACCTAAATGTTATCGTAAAAAAAAAATATATATGTATATTTTCGGGTATGTTCTTCACTGTTCGATGGTTTTCCATGTGAGATTGAAACGTATCACAGATAATGTATTTTTGTATAAAAATCTTTTTTACGTTAAGTAAAGGATTAATCGTATCACGCATTAATCAATTTTAAAATATATATGCTTTATTCCACGAAATGTGTCTCATTTATTCATTACCCGCTATATAGCTGTTCATTAATTAACTTGGCGGCGATCAATGTGAAGTTCTACACGTTCATATACATATACATTAAATATTTATTATTCATAAATTAACCTCGTAAAAGTTACTATGCACTAAAATTTAACCTATAAAGTTTCAAGTTTTCATTGCCACTATGTACACCAAAATATTAATTTGCAAACTCAAAATAAGTCACAGTAGATAAAGTCCGAGGAATATATCTTAAAATGGAACACCATCAATTTAATAAAAAAGTACAAATATAGTAATTAAGTGAGAGACATGGACTCAGCACGACCGAGTTCTTTGAGCTTCACCTCGAAGGTCTTATCATCCATTAGGGATGAACCGCATTATGAAGGTACCAGACCAATAACGACTATCCCCTACCTTACTCCTAAATAAAATACATATATGTCGTTAAAAAAAAGACACAATGATGCATTGGTCGGTTCTTAGAATGGTCCGATGCACAGTTACTATCGACATTGGAAGAAGCGACGCGCATGCATAGAACGTTGACCTTTGAGAACGATGTACTCGAGCATTACCTGCTTCGCAAGGATCCCGTGTGTTTGTACAGTAAGTGAAGCTTCCCTCCTTTCTTGCTTGACTAAGCCACTCGACGATTTGCTATTGTTCTGGGCTTTTTTTTTAAGGACGCAGTTACGAATGCGCGATGACGAAAATAAATGCGCACCGCGCACTACTCGCTTCGTTTGATTACCGTTTTAAAAAGATCCATTACCGACGCAATGCTTCGGACTAATTCGATGCCGCAATTGGCTACGTGAAGTCGTAGCTCATATACAGTTACAATAAAAGAAATAGTTTGGGATTCAGAGGTGCTAGAAAGATTTACATATTGCAACTGAGTAGCAATAGAATAGTTCATCACTGTTATTCGTCTGCGAAGCGCTTCTCTTTTATTTTGATACTCATTAGTTGTACAGTAAAGATATCATACTCATGCATAAGAAAATAGTAACCGTAAAATTATGTAACGACACTTGTCCCTAGCTATATATCTTTCATTTAGTTGTTTTACTAAGCTTTGATGAGGTCGATAATTATGTGTTAGAAATTAATGGGAAAAACAGCAAGTATTTGCATGGGGCCTACCTATGTTTTAGAAAATGTAGACTTTGTTTTTACATGAGCAGTAAAGTATATTTAAATACTAAAATTTAGGAATTATAAGAGTTATAAGAAATGTTCTGCAAGTGAAAGCCTCAAATTTGTGTTTTTCATACGGGTTACCTGATGTGGTCTAGAAATTTACTGTAAGAGGCAAATGATTTTACCAAAAATCTCATTCATAAAAAAAAAATTTTTTATAATGAATATTGTTAACACAAAATCAGATATCGGCAACGAAAACAAAATTCAAGAATTCACTAGAGCTTTTTATTTTTTAATATGTTTTAATTTAAAACGTCTTATTCTGTTAAATTAATTTCAGGGATGCGAGAGGTCACCGATGCGAAAATAAAAGAATTATTAAAGCCTACAATGTTGCATCTAATACTCATTTTCGGTTGCTTACTTAAATTAAATTTAAATGTATATATACTAAATTTTTGAGACTATACTTCGAGATTAGAGATTTCATATTCAATGTTTGAGTTTAGACAATCATAATTGAGACTTAATTTACAACAGTCGAGTTTGTACAGTTAGAACTCAGAGTAAACTTTTAAAAAATGTATTTGTACACTTGAAAATATGATTTAATTCTAAATTGCGTAGTGTTAACTGAAACTCATTATCAACTCTGAAAAACTGAGAACTTATAACACTGAAAAGTGTTGTGCTATTAAATAGAGTACTCCTGCTGGAAAAAGTGGATTGGTATCGATTGATACCAATTCAAAGTTCATCGACTATTACAATTTTTAATAAGTCTAATTGACTTTTTGTGAGCACAACTAAACACTCCCAATAGAGTAGAATTTTAAAATATTTTAGTAAAATTTTTGCACGAACTTTCTTACTTATTAAACGCTTGGCATTGGATCAACAATTTATCCACTATTGTGACGACTTTGCGCTTATTAAATTATCTTACTTCTTCAATTTTGAAATTTTTATTTTTCAAACTTCTTTATTGAATACCTCTTTCATTAATTCTTCGACTGCCTAAGTTTTCGATACAAGGGCGTACTTTTTCTCATATAACTATGCGAAACAGTACTATGCCCGTGTGTCGAACTAGTACATTGCGCAACTAGTGGGCGAGGGTGAATATTTTTCTATGCAACGCATACGCGTGCAAAATCGGCCTTTGCGCACGGAGTATGAAAATAATATATTTCGATACTAGTGCGTAAAGCAGGCGATTCTTCTTCTCGCTTCGCTCGGGCGACAATACATCCGTGCGCGGTTAACCTGCTTCGCGCACATGTGTCGAACCATTATTTTTCATAACTGAAAGCGTAAAATTCTTACTGCGCCCGTATCCTGCAATCGAATCTCGAACAAATCAAAACAAATGCAATTTCTCTAACCCCCTTATAGAGCTTCCGATGATCGCAGCCGCGGCACGAAAAGCACAAAAGTTCCTGCATCGACAATCGCTCATGCAATCTGCTCCTAGAAGTCGTGTAGGCAGTCAGTTAGGCTCTCAATCGAGTCTAAGAAGCACTAGCCGCAACAAGACGATGTCGGCGACGAGCATCCAGAGCAACCCACTATCGGAGTCCACTTTCGGTAGTCAGCAGTTGTCGACGGTGTCCAGCGGCGGGATCAGTGGTGGTGGTGGTGCGTCCAAGCAAAGCAACAGGGGACCCAAGTGAGTCAGCTATATAAGCTTGATGAGCAAGGGTGGAGTAGTGGAAGTTTCCGTTAAGTGAAAATTTGCTCCGCGATCGCAGTGGATAGAGATAAGCGCGGGCGGCTATGGTTAAAAGGAAAAGTTACGCGGGCGACTGCTGCGTGTGCGTGGGCGTATAGCGAATAAAATGTTGTTTCAGAAATATAGAGATGGAATTGGAGACCAAAGAAATTTTTGATTGATTAAGGGATGATCAATTCTTCGAATATGCATGAAGGGTTTTGAATTTAAAATTACTTTAATAATTACGTTTTCTGCAGTGGGACTTGTATAAGCGAGCGAAACTTATATCATTTTATAGGAATGTTGATAGAAATGACGAAGTTTTGATTAATCAAGCAGCTGAGATATTTTTCTGTATTAATTATTATTTTTTATTACTTCAAAAGTGTTGTACAAAATATTTTTTTTTTTCATTTCATTTCGGTTGTGAAAAATTTGCAGATTATCAATCGAACACAGAATCGAATTGGCCGATATGGAGGCAAACGACATGAAAAAGACGTACGATACTTTCCAAAAGATAATAACGCGCAAAATTATGAGTTTGGGGATGCGATTCGATGAACTGAAACATCGAATTGCCGAATGCAACGAGGCTAATGAACAATTCGAGGAAGAAGTTGTTAGTGAAGATTCTTCCGATGGGATAAAAATGACGCCTGAGCAAAAGTTCACAAGGTAATGAATGAAATAACGCCGGAGAGCATCGATTCAAATACTTGTGCATTATGCTTGTGCGTGCATTTCTTAAGATTCATGGAGCATCAAACTAAACTGGTGGAAGCAAAAGTCGACCAACTGAATCTGAAGATCGTCACCACGAAGCGCTTGATAAGTCAAACTAAGAAGCAAATACGGGTGCAATTAGAATTGGGAACTGTCCTTCGACCCATAGACTTTGAGCAGCTTGCGATTGAAAATGAATATACTATCAAGGAGACCGAATGGAACACCCGTTTCATATCTTCACTAAAGCTAATTGGCGGTAATATTATCTCTCGATACACCGCAGAATAACATACAATAATACACTCGATTTGTAAAAGTAAAATATATTCATAGGGCATTACAACCGGACGGCGAAGAATCACAAATTGAAGCTGCTCGAGAGGAAAGCCCAATTGCAATCTATCGAGAATGACCTCGTAGCGAAGAGCCACGAGAAGATCGATTTGCAACGTACGAAAATGCGAGTAGTGCGTGAAGTAAAGAGAGCCGTAGCCCGACTAAATTGTATCAAGGAGCTCCAGGAGAATTACGAAACACCGGGAGTCATGGACTTCCTCGACAGTCAAAAACAATTGCAGGAAGCGAAGAAGATCTTCAAAAACCTCACTATACAGCGAAAGGTCCAATTGTTCAACTTACAAGCGAAGACGAAGAAGACAAGAAATTCATTATTCACGTATATATAGTTTGAAATCGTTTAAGTTAGCTTTTATGCGCCTCATCGTCCAATCAACTGTATGATATTTCATTTTTTCATATCAACGTGCGAATTTTTGGAAATAGTTCTTGTTATCGGTACCACAAAAGGTTTGTTTTATACAAATTTTACTTATTGTTTAAATAATGTTTTTCATTACGTCTGTAATATAAACCTTAAGGTAAATGTATAAGACCGAAGTGATATTTTTTTATGATCCCCAGGCCCACTTATATGTACCCTTTGCAAAAGAGCAGTAGGGTCTTTTTACGATCCTCTTTTTTATTGCAGACGAACAATATTATCGATACATCAAGTGTGTGTACGCGAAAGTAGATATGCATCGGAGCCAGTAAAACGCGTCTTACTATACTTTGCATTTATACCTATTTACGCATGTCCAAATGTAACGGCACATTGTCTCGCAAGCTTTGATTACCGTTTCCTTTTTTCACTCACTGTACCTTATTTTAGACGAATCATTCGCGCTTAAACCGATAAATTAAACATTAATTATTTTTCGTAAGTTAAGTTTAACCGTATTGTTTGGAAAACTTCAGCAAGAAATATCTTCGAAGTTTTCAAAAACTCGAGAAAAAAGGATCGATGCATCGACATCTTAAAAAAAAAAAAAAAAGAAGAGAAGAGTCAAAGGTAGAGCGTCGAAGGTCTTGCCAGTAAAGAAAATCAAGTCGCGTATACATAGAAGAGCCATCCACGCGCCGCTTCTTCCTTTACAGCTTGGCACTTACCTACAACAACAATGCATCCTCCGTAATACGCGCACGCGAGCGAGAGAGCACAAGAGAAGTAAGAGAGGAAGAGAGAAAGAAAAAATAAAAAGATTTCGGCGCGTGTGCCGCACGAGGAAGGAAGAAGACGAAGACGAAGGAGCAGTGGGGGGGCAAGGTATATACATGTGTATATATATATATAGGGTATAGAAAAGAGTCACGCTTCACGCACCGACGAAGCCTGTCCCTTCCTTTTTGCGCCCACGGAGCGGCGCGGGGGCCAATATGCGCCAGCTCTCCTGTGTGCTACCTGGAAAAACGCGAGCGGCGCGCGCGCGACTCCTTCGCTATATACCGCAGTTTTCGAGCTCTCGCACTGGCTGGTGCACGCGCCTCGCTAATAAACCTCCAGCGCACACACACGATGTTTCCTCGCGCGCCAATTTGTCTCTAGGTAACGCGCGAGGGTGCGAGTTTCTTTTCGCCCTGTGGCCAACGATTTTAAACGCCGGGGGTTGCGAGTGCACCGGGGGGGTTAAGAGGAGTGTTTTTTTTTTTTTAACGCAGGCGATGTGCGAGAGCTCTTGGGTCAGTTGCGCGTGAGTCGGTGCAGTTGTAAGATGAAGATACTACTGTGCGCTGTGGTTTTTGCTGCTGTCCTAGGACGATTCGGTTTCGCTCGTTATCTCGAGGTGAGCTGTGCTTTTATATATCTTTGTTGATAGGTTGGCTTTTTATGGGAAAGAAGGAAGCACTTGAATATTTGAAGTTTTGGTATTATTTGAAATTAAGTGCTACAGAGAGTGACCTGTTTTACAAACATTTTTTAATAAACTTGCAATTTTTATTCATACGATATTAATAACAATCATTATTTATTATACAATGATAATACCTACTCAGTTGTTTGCAGTCTAAAATGTATTATTCACAACATGATTTCTCACCTCGGGCATAAAGTTTGCAAATCAAAACCGCAATCGTGATCGCTATCACCCAACAACATTTGTTCATCTTGTCTTCGTTTAATGCAAAGATCTGATAAAAAAAGAACCAAATCAATTCAGTCCCTCGCTTTCTATGTCATTTTCCATACACCTTACGACACACTTATACAAGTATACGAATTAAAAAAAAAATGAGAGAGACAAAATCATATTTCCAGAACAATGTGTTCATACTAATTTCCGCTTTCTACATAATGAAAAGTCCGCGCGGCAAAAGGAAAGTTCGAAATTCCAGTTTTCATCTTGGCATTGTTTTCCCTTTTAAAACCGCGCGAAGAAAAACAAAAGTCGAAAGAAACGATTGTATCCGTCGATCGTCGCGTTTACCATAGATAAAGAGGCTCCTCGCTCGGAGGTGTGAAAAATGTCGAAATCGAAATCGGTGAAGTAGTAAAAATAAATAAAGGATGAAAAAAAAAAAAAAAAAACGCACACACATAGATGCGCTGCACACAGAGTGTTTCCCTCCATTGTGCGATAATCAGACGGTTGATAGCCGCGAGCTTTTGCATTCGTCCAGTAGCCGCAGAGGATTAACGGTACAGACCGTTTTTTTTTCAAGATGATACTGTTCGATAAATGCTCCGGACACGCATGGCCTAGCGCGCATTGTTCCAGTCGCAGCCGCAGCAGCGGCGGTGGGGCAGATTGAGTTTGAGGTTCTCTCGTTCCTAGTCGTATAGTCCCCATTAGCCTGCGGCCTTTATGCCCACCCACACCCATAACTGATATATTGCTAAATATAATGTCTAATCGTCTATTATGTCTAGTGGGCAGTAGTAGTTATCTTATGCTGCTGGAATCCAATTATGGAACAAAGTAGAGACATAAATTGTTTTACATCGGGTCTAATTTTGACGATGATTTTATCGACCGTGATAATTTAATTGGATTGGCCGCGGAATCAGTGTCGAATCAATTTATGGAGCGTTAAATGTACATTCGTTTTCTTTAAGTATTTATTCGGTTTATGGGTTCTGAGAAAAATTTCCTAAGTGGCAATAATTTTTATTTGAAACCTAAAATTTCTAACTTTCCATTTAGTACTCGAATCGTTTCTTCTAGAAAAAAACTCGATAACGATAATTTGCATTATTAATAAGTTTCGGGAATGCTTTTGTTTAATAATAGATATGAATTTTAGGGCTTGAATGTAAATTTGGGCGAGGCGCTACAGTTTCTTAGAGAACATGACCGGCAAGCATCGATTGTCTGCAACAGAGTGATGACAGCGCAATGGAATTTCGCAACAAATATTACCGACGCGAATCGGAGAAAAATGGTTAGTACACCTATTATTAGAGAATCATAAAAACTCTTCTTGCCTTCCGACTTCGTAGAATTATTTTTAACTCTGATTGCATATAAGCATGTTGTTTATCGTAATACGACTTATTCGACTTTACACTTGATTAATTTTAAGATTTTCTTCACTTTTTCGATCATGAATTTAAAATATTATTTGAATTGATCGTAATGTATTACAATGGGAATTTGGAGTTTTTACGCAATTCAAGTAAAAAAAATGAGTCATTACTTAGTCAAAAGTGACTCAAATTGAGTAAAATCGCGAAATTTTCACTCAAAGTCAAATAATTAGACGGTAGCATAGTAGAGATGTAAACGAATCCTTTTTTATCCCGTATTTTGATACTTCATACGAAAACAATTACCATTTTTGAAATTAATACTTTAAAAGAGAAAAAAGAAAAAAATACCTTGCTATCCTCATCAATTTCTAAATATTATTATAAATTAATTAAAGCGATGTATTTTAAAATGGTATAGCTGGAAGAGCAGACCGTAAAGTTAAAATTCGAAAGAGCATCATGGCGAAAAACCGTAAGTTTCGCTTGGAATCGAATAGCAGATCCTTTGGCTAGGAGACAATTGAAAATGATTGCGGTGAGAGGACGAAATTCATTAACCGATGACAAATTCAACGAGGTGTATATCTAATATATTATTATTATTGATCTATTTCAAGATTTGTTATTGAATGTAATTTATGTACCTACCTGCACCTTTTTGCAGATGCATCATTTAATAATGGAAATGAAAGAATTGTACAATAGAGTGAGACTGTGCCCATACAGAAAAATAGGAGCTACCTGTGATTTAACCTTTGATCAGGGTGATTGCTATAATACTTACCTATATAATATAGCTAAAATAATGATTTTAAACATTTTCTTTTTCATAAAATTATGTTTCTCTATTCCTCCTAAATTTTAGACGTCGATAAAATAATGTCGCAATCCAGGGACTACGAGGAGCTGCTGCACTATTGGCAGGCGTGGCACGAAGCCGTCGGTCCACCTTTAAAGAACAAATACATAAGATACGTTCAGCTAGCGAACCAAGCTGCCAAACTTAACGGTACGACCTCTCAAATGAAATATATATTTATATACATAACTATTAATATTCGTATCGATTCGTCTTTAGGATTCGCCGACGCAGGCGACCAGATGCGCGAGATCTACGAGGACGAGTACTTCCAGCAGAACATAGCGGAGGTAATATCGGCGATCACGCCCCTCTACAAGCACCTCTTCACCTACGTGAGGAGCCGATTGATCGAGAGATACGGCGACAAGATACGGAGCGATGGACCACTGCCGGCTCACCTACTCGGTAACATGTGGGCGCAGAATTGGGAGGGAATCTTCGAGCTGGTCCAGCCTTTTCCCGCGGTCAGGAAGCTCGACGTCACTCTCGATATGATGATTCAAGGATTCACGTCCTTGAGGTACCTTTGCTCGTTTCTTTTTGCTCTTGATAACTCTTGATAAGATGATTTTGTAAATTAATTTTTATCGCAGGATCTTTCAAATGGCGGAAGAATTCTTTACGTCTATGGGAATGAAGCCCATGCCGCCAGAGTTTTGGAGGTCGTCTATGTTCGAGAAGCCGATCGAGAGAGAAGTCAAGTGCAGCTCTAGCGCTTGGGATTTTTGTAATAAAGTGGACTACAGGTTAATCGATAATAATCATGCGGTAGCTAAATAAACGAAGCTTATTTTTTTTTTTGCAATAGACGAATAACAATTTTTCACTTCAGAATCAAGCAGTGTACGAAAATAACTACCGATGATTTGGTATCGACGCACCACGAAATGGCTCACGTGCAGTATTACTTGCAATACAAGGATCAGCCGTTCCTCTTTCGAGGCGAGGCTTTACCGGGTATAGTAAAGTTTTAATCTACGCTTCAACCACGTTGATACATCGAGATTATTAAAAGTGTTTTATTATTCGTAGGATTTCACGAAGCAGTGAGTAATGCGATTAGCATGTCGGTGTTCACACCGCAACATCTTCACAGAATCGGCCTTTACAACAACTCCACCGACGATTACGAGAGCAATATCAATTTCCTAATGCTTATGGCTCTGCAAAAGGTCGCATATTTGCCATTCGCTTACATAGTCGACCAGGTAAACATTATTTACGTCGATTATGAGATTATTATTTAAATTAGGATTATTTTCACTGTGAAAAGAAAAAAAAAAGAAGGAAATTTCATTACGCGAATAAACGCATTTGTAACAGTGGAGATGGCGAGTGTTCAGTGACGGTGTGGCGGATATGACAACGAGATGGTGGGAGCTGAGATTGCAGTATCAAGGAATACTTCCACCGATCACGCGAACGGAAAGAGATTTCGATCCAGCCTCGAAATATCACGTTCCCGCAGATCTCCCATACGCAAAGTATGACAAATTCATCGGTCAAGCCTTTCATTTATGTCGCAACATCATATTTTAACCATACATTTAAATAACTTTATTTTGCAGCTACTTCGTATCGGTGATTCTTCAATTTCAATTGTTCGAATCGCTCTGTGATATATCCGGTCATACGGGTGATTTGCATACCTGCGACTTGTATCGATCACGAGAGGCTGGACGTTTATTATCGTAAGCCAATATTACAACACCATTGTTTATTCTAGTTTGAAAAATTTCCAGTCGGTATAAATAGCAATGTAAATATATTCAGGGACATACTATCGGTGGGTTCGTCGACTACTTGGCCAGACATAATTCGACAGATGACGCGAGGTCGGACCAACAGAATAGACGCGGGTGCCATGCTGCGATACTTCCAGCCGCTGAGTCAATTCTTGAAGCGACAGAATCAAATAGAACCGGTGATCGGTTGGGTAACCAGCCAAGAGGACACAGGTTCGTAGGAATTGTCAAATTCCGATCTAATCTAGTTCGAGGCTCTGGAGTCCCTAGAACGTGGAAGAATACCTCGTAATGTTAGATATTCCTACTTCGTTTACAGCTCTGTTCGCTCACTGGTATCTCGGCGGTGCGAGCAGCATCTCCTCCCCTGTCTTACCGATTCTACTCGTTGCGCTGATGTTCTACTGGACGCTATGAGCTTCCGGAAAGGGATCGTGAAATTGGCTGATTTTCGATCGAGGAAGAAAAGAATTGCTTGCCGTGTATATACATAAGATTATTTATTGTTTTTTTTTTGTAAATAGACGAGTGTACAAACGTTTTATTCATAGGGGCCCTGAAAGCTTAATCGCTCTGCCGAGTTTACAAAGCTTATTAGAATTGTAACGTCGACTTTCGTATACTACCGAGCTATGCATCATTAGAATTAAGGTTAATTCGCGGTTAAGGAACAAGGATTACCATTCTTGCTCTTGTAACACTCAAGCTGAGATACATCGTCGTGATTGACTTCGACACCAACTTGATCTCCGTTCCCGTCCACGCAGAAGCACTTCTTTCTACGGCATTGCCAGGCTTCGAAATTACCGTTCGGACAACAACTCGGCAACTCGACCACTCCGGCTTTAGACAGCAGCCAGTGAGTCCTTGCGCAATCTGCGAATCGAATTCGCATTGAGGAGATGTTCTTTTCTGTGTATGCGTGTATGTGTGTGTGTATCGGAAACTTACTGCAATCCATGATTTTGGCTTCCTCCGAGTTGATCTCTGCTTCGTATCGACCTATTTGCCTACCGTTTGGATCGACGCATGTTTTTCTGTAACAGCAAACGATATATTATGAATTGTTGCGCTGATATATGTACCAAACTGAATATAGATTTTTATTTAAACAAAAAGTTTAATGTACAATTTCATTTATACACTAGTGGTCTTGATAAAAAGTAAAAATAATATGTTATCGGTCACTCGCTCCTTATAATTACGTTCTTCGCGATTAATAATAAACAATAGTGTTATTTTTACATGCGATATGTATAATATAATAATTTAAGTAAGTATCGTTAATATTATTAAAGCGAATCACTCAATGTTGTATGGTCACTGATAAGCTAGTATTTTCTAGTTTCATAAATGTAGAAATCGCACGTCAAAATAAATCAAATCAAAATAAACTCATCTAAGACGTACTTGTAAGAGCTAAATAAGTTAACCCTCGCGAACTTTCCGTCGGGTTGGCAAAAATCCATTTCGCTCAGATCCTTGTCGCTGTTCGACTGTGAGTAATGCTCGTACTCGGTTTCGCAAACGCTCTTGTATTTGCCGATAGTATGTCTTGATCTGTCAACTGCGAATCGCATATATTATTATACAAGAGAATTTATTTCTACGTACGGTAAATCATGATATTTGTAAGGGACGTGTGTCGAGGTAATGAAAAATAAACGCGCGTTACGGTGTGTACTTACAGCAAGGTGGGTTATTCTCTTTGGTATCTTCCTCCCTGACGGTATTATCGATTTCCGTTATTGGCAAACCCGTCTCGGAATTAATGCACAGACACGTGGAATTCGCGCCCGTCATGCATTGCAGCTGATCGTACGTCCCGATTTCCGTGCAGCGAGCCACGCTGATTGGAAACGTCGAAGTTAACGTTTGTTGAGCTCTCCACGCGCTCACCGAACAGCCTTTGTTTCAATATATTTTTTTTTTATGGAAAAAGTAGTACAGCTTGCTCAATAAGTATAATAAATATTGAAAAGTAATATTTATAAGAAATATTTTCAAAGCATTGATAGTTATAGTTTAAGGTATCGTTTTACCGCACGTCATTTTCTTTTCGTCTTCGTAACTCAAGTACGGCATCTCTCCAAATATTCTCTCTCCAGTTGTTGGCGCAACGCAATAGCATCTAAAGAGAACGGAATCTTCGAATAACATAGTTTTCTAAGCGATTTGTGTTTTAATCGCGAAGCTTTATCAATCGAAATAAAGGCGATATTTACATGGAACCGGGAATGCAGTGGACTGGTTTATAAAATCCATCGTCGTCGCACTGCGGTCGAACTTCCATCATTCCCAGATCACCTTCTACTTTACGTTTGTCGTAATCGTCTTGCGCCTTTGTGCATACGTTGATTACTAAAATTTATTCTTTTTAAATTCAATGTGTTTCAAAGAATTATATACTATTGATAGAAGCTTTAAACGTAACATATATTTAAATTAAATATTTAATTTCATCTAATGCATAACCAATTTTTAATTAATCTTTTTATACTCGTTGAAATTGAAATTCTCTAAACTCTTAGTTTACGTTGGATGTAAATTTTAGAAAAATGAATAAGTTTGATATAAAATGTGTATTAAATTTCAGTCTCGACTAATAATTACTTTAAGTAGATAAATACCGAGTTAAATAAGACGGTGCATACTCATTAATTGATATATATTTTTATTTTTTGTCATCTACACTTTTCATTTTTTAAATATTATACAAGATAATAAATTTTGTCCTATACTTACTTCTTTCACACTTTCCTTTTATGCATTGCAAACCTGGACCACACATTTCCAATCGAGTCACACCACCTGGTTGCCCAACGATACAAGTAGCCTTTAGTTGAAGATTTTTTAAACAATACATGCAACAATTGCACGTATCCGGATAAGCAAACTCGGTATGGTCTGGATTGTTCTTACAAACATCCTTTGCAGCTTCGCACTTTCGACTTGATTTGAAATCCTAAAATAATATTACTTCAATCTTCTTTATCAAATATTTATTCTATCATATTATAATAATGGGATTATGAAATTTATATCTTTTGTAATTATTGAGATTTACCTCGCAAATTTTCTTGCTACATTTAGGATCATATTCTTGAGAGAAAACTGAGAATATCGTTGAAAAGTAAAACAGAAAAAATACACAAATTATTTTTCTCATGATTCTAATAGTAGGTTGCACTAAACAAGTTCACTGAGAAGTGACAATGCAACGGAAAACCCCTTATCAATGATATCTGATAGTGCTATTAAAAGTGATCAGATAAGAAATAATATAAGTTTTTTAAAAAGAATAGTTTAATCTATAACATACATTTAAAGCATCAATATTTCGCTATTACTGCAGAACATTGTTAATAGTATAAATTTAAAAGCTAATAGAGCATTAAGTAGGAATAAAATAAAATATGTTTTTACAACTGATGAGAAGAAAACACTTATTTATTTTAAAATTACAATTTACATCAAATATTCATTTGCAATGTTTGTAACATTGATTTGAAACAATAGTTTCTACGCATGTATAAATTTTGTTCATCTCTTTTACAGATTTAATAATTGATTCTACAAAAATTCTTAATACTTTTAAACAGATCTATACTTCCAATAAATAGAAATATGTAAGTACACCTACGTTTTCTCTTTTTCTCGTTTACAATATCTCTTAATAATATCGTCTTTTTTTCCCTATCATGAAGTTGCGACAAATTCAATAAAATATGCAGTACCAATTAAGTAGTAGTATATAAAAAGATCTTGGAATGAATTATTAGTTCTCAATTTTCGTAGATTGATATAATACTCTTTAACAGATCTATACTTCTAATAAATAGAAATAAGTAAATACACCTAATTCTCTTTTTTCGTTACAGAATAGCGCCGAATTTAATAAAAAAAATTTTAATACCAATTAGTAATATCAAAGCACAAAAATAAACAGATCATTGAATGAATTATTAGTTTTCAACTTTCTGCCAGATCAGCGTCTTATTGTTAGCCGGCATATCGATAATTTCGTAAAGCTGAATCCCATTCATATTCGCGAGCTTCTTCAAATCCTCGATATCTCTGACACCCCATTCTGGATTCTGCAACCTCAAATTCTGATCGAATCTCACGTTACTCTCCGGCACCAATTTGCCCTGCATCGCGTACGGACCATAGGTGAAGAGTATCCCGTTGGTTTTCAAAAGCGGTCCGGCATTTTTGAACAGTCCCTCGGAACATTGAAACGGCGAGATATGCATGAGGTTCGCATTGTAAATATAATCGAAGCTTTTCTCGCGAAAAATATTGCCGGGCCAGCTGCGATAGTCCGTGGTAATGTCTATTCTGACTGGTTGGGCGACGTTGTTCAATCCATGACTGTGAGCGGCGATGCTGTCCAACAGTCGATTCTCGTACTCGGATGGGTAGAAGGTGACCTGGGGAAAGTGGAGGGCGAAATGCGCCACGTGCTGACCCGAACCTGAGGAGATCTCGAGAAGAGTTTGGTCTGAGCCACGACGGATATACTGTTGGAGAACAGAGAGGATCGGATCCTTGTTACGATCCGCTGCCGGGTAGATCAGCTTTTTCGCTGCCATCGAACTGGTTCTGTGAAATGCGGGGTTCAGGTTGCGTTAATGTCGTGTACAAATGAAATATACGAAAAATGATAGGCTTACACTACTCAAATAGCGAATGCAGCACAAAGTTGTACGAGCATTTTCTGTAAATTAAAGTCCATAGAAAATCAGTACCAATACTGACTGAGAATAAAAACTTTAATAAAGATGCAATCAAGTTTTAGAAAATAAATTTAAAATAATTAGCTAGTCATTGATTAATTTTGAGTAGTGTATTAAGATTTAATTTGTATTGGAAATACCTGTGTGTGGCAGCACAATGTATAATATTCATTCTCTTTATGCAACTAATATTTCATTCTGAAAAAAATTATTTAATGTTAATTTAAACGTCGGAGACTCTCTTTCATTATATATGTAAAAAATGTTTGAAAAATAAAGAAATATGTATATTTATACATATATTTATTGCTTTATCGTATGTAAATATGTCACAGAGTTTGATATAATACATGATTGGAAGAATTAATAGATTAGCTTTTTTGAGCTATTTTAATCACTGTCTTTATTAGATTTTTTTTTTCCCTTTAACAACAGTCCTATCTACACTTTTCTTAAGATTCGTTACAGTCGGTA
Organism: Megastigmus dorsalis; assembly: GCA_900490025.1. Lineage (NCBI taxonomy): Eukaryota > Metazoa > Arthropoda > Insecta > Hymenoptera > Megastigmidae > Megastigmus > Megastigmus dorsalis. Next base: position 88,747 of record UELU01141656.1, read on the forward strand.
TAAATACAGAATGTCCTGTCTCTTTTAAGTGATCAAATAATTTATTTTTGCTTGAAAATTCTTGTTTGCATACTGCACACGTATTTTCTAAATCCAGACCAGGATCTGCATTTTTCAAAGCTTTCCTCGTTATATCTTTAGTTTCTCTTGCTTCTCCAGCTGCCTGCCTTTGAGCTTTTCTCAATTCTTTAGCCTTCTTGCCTTTTTTCTTGCCTGGAAGTGGAGATACAGTCTCTTGAGGGGAGTCGTCATCACTTTCGTCTGCCTTACCCTGGTTTCCTTCTAAACTATTAGATGCAGAATTATCAACATCCTTTTCATTATTTACATCTGTACTTTGCTTTTTAATAGATAACTTATCTAATATTAGTTTTTGTTGCGTCTGTTTTTTGCGCTGCTTTTTTGACAGTCCCATAAGCAAATCTACTTCTTTATCATCATCGTCACTGTCATACACAATTGGAATTCTAGACCTCTTGTTCTCTTTTTTTTTCTGTTTTTTTGATTTGACCTGTTGATCTTCTTGATCAGATATTAATTCCTCATCTGGGGTATCGCTATCATACCCATCTTCTTTATTTTTGTCATCTGTTTGGAGAATATATGCTTGACCCATTTGAGGATCAACTGCACCACCAATTTGAACAGGTTCTGCAGAATCTGAATCAGACATTTTTTCTTCATCAGGTGTTTTGTCCTTTTCACCCTGGTCCTTCTCATTGGTTTGAGGATTCAGTAAAAAGTCAGGCATTTCTGGGCCTGTAGCAAGTTTTGTACCTGCTGGAAATGAAGGTTTTTTAGCCTCAATATCAGAATCATCGTCTTCACTCTCAGCCCCACTACTTGGGAAATCTGCCTCATCTTGAACCATTGATGCTGTCATTGCTATAACATTATCTTTGTGCTTTTTTGAATTCTCATGATTACTGAAAGCTTTATGTGTTTTAAAAATTTTTGTACATGCTACACAATATAAGGTATTAGAGTCCTCCATGTCCGATTCTTTATCTTCATCTGATGATAAATCCTCTCCAAATTCTGCAGCTAATGATGCTTCGATGTTTTTCAGTTCTGACTGAATATTGGAAAATTTTGACCATTCAGATTCTTTATGTTCTCGTAGCTCCTTTTGACGCTCCAATAATTGCTGTTTTTTTCGCTCCTCTGTCTTCTTTTTATTTGCTTTTGCCTTTTCCTCAAGCTTTTTGGCATGAGCCTGTACTCTTTTATCACGCTTACGCACAAAGGCAACAAGGTTCCGTACTTGCTCATTCCTTTCTCGTTTAGCTTTGTCTCTTATTTTTTTGTTCTCCTTTTCCATCTGCCTAAGGGCGTATCGATTTGGAGCATCTTTTATATTATAAGGGTCAAGCCATGCAAATGAACGCTTAGTAGTATAACTTTGCCAATAACCATAGAATCTATGGACTACATCTTCATAAGAACTATTAGAGTCGCCAAATCCTGGAACTTCTTCATCAGAATCTCCTTCTTTAGTAAATTCTGCATCTTCAGTTGCCAATTTTTCAAATACAGTACGATAAACCGAATAAAATCCCTTTGAATCATCTCCGTAACCTTTGAAGCAGGAGGATGAGAAATATTGAAATAAATCAATTGATTCATCTTTGTAATCTTCACCAATTCCTCCCTTCAAAATTGCCTCCCTGTGGTTATCGTACCACGCTCTTTCGTGTGAATCACTTAACACTTCATAGGCTTGCTGTACTAGTTGAAATTGTTCTTTAGCTTCATCTGGTGCATCTAGATTTTTATCAGGATGCCATCTTAAAGCCAATTTACGATAAGCTTTCTTAATATCATTGTCTGTGGCGTTTCTTGGAATTTCTAATACTTCGTAGTAACATTTCATTTTACTTTAACGTAAATCAGCACCAGTATGATAATTTCTAAAAAATGTGTTCAGGAGCTTAATCAACAGCTATGTCGCTTTTGTTTAACAATTATATCAAAAATATATTAGTTCTTTTTATTCATAGATTGTCACATACTTTTTACATCTCTAAAAAAAAACTGGGCAGTATCGTTTACGTTAAAGAAGGATGCAATCAATCTTGGCTTGAAATTCTTCTTTCCAAAAGCAACACTTTGAAAAGTTTGCTTCGCCAGTTTAAAATAATAGCGACAAGTTTTCTACCCAATTTATAGGTTATGACTTTCAGTTGTTAAAAAATGGTTAACAATCACTACAGTGTTATCGAATGAGCAACGTTTCGTCGTATAACAAACGGAATTAAATTACGAAATATTTACGCGAAATTTGGCAAACGTGTAATGTAAGGAAAAGATATAAGCAGCAATCGGGTATGGCTTATTTTTATCGTGCTTACCGAAGTTTTGTGGGGACTGCCGCTAGGCGGACAGTGTACTATATAACCGGAATGGGTATACCGAATACCGATATATATAAATATTAGACCAGTTTTCCCTGTCGCACAGCGACAGCGCCATCCAACACGTGGCGGTAAGATGCGCAGTGAAAATAAACAGTCGTGGGTGTAGACTGTATATAGGTATATGGTGTATATCAGTATATCATCATATATGTATAAAATAAAATATATATTAAAACCAAGTAGGTAATCTACTTTTCCACTGCAGTTCAGTAGCTCCTTCTATATATATATATATAAATAATTTTAACGGATGTCGATGTTTTTTAATGAAATCATAACCTCATTCATTTCTGTTTTTTGTATACATGTGTAGGTACTGATAAGATAAATGAAACAGTGACTTTATTTAAAACTATATTTTTATAGTGTTTGGCACAGTATATATAATAAGAAATTATCGATATTTGGTTAAATTAAATATGAATAAAGGTATTTTTTCTAATTCTAAAAGAGAAAACAAATTCAACTCTAAAATGGATATTGATTAATTAGTTGAAAAATAAGTGATAGGTATAATAGTTTGCAGTATTTAGTAAAAATTTGAGACATTTATAGGTCAGATGATATTGAAACTAAGAAGATCTGTACGTCGCACGATTATTTGAATGTTATTTTAATTTCTATAAAACATAATTTCCGTGCTTACAAAAAAAATGTAAAAATCGCCATAACACTGTCCTTGATTTCTGGCCTTCATTCAAATGTGAAAAATCAGATTCAACCAGACTAATCTAGAATCTAGATTGCCATAATAACGTTGACGTTCAATTAAGATTTCCGTTTATTTTCTTCCTATAAGAACGTTTTTTTTCTACAATAACATGTTAATTTTCATCATTAAAAATTTGTTTTATATTATTATAAATTGAATTTTAATTTAATTAAGAAATAAATAAAATAAAACGTAAAATACAAACCTTTTGAAAAAAAGTCAAGGGTAGAAAACCTTCTGAGTGTGTAATAAACTAGGCAGCTCGCGAGCTGCGAATATAAACAGCTGATCGCATTGACTAATCCAAAATGGCCACATGCATAAGTATACAGTGAGAATTGGTGTTTTTCGGCAAAATTAGCCAAGTCCTGAGGCACGAAATACTACCTACTGCCAATTAACCCATCCGGTAAGTTATAAAAATTCTTTTTATATTATTAGCTCATGGTTAATATTAGTTATTCAGTAGAAGAAATTGCAGAAATGATCAAGGAACCTCAATGCCATCAGTGACATCTCGCGAAAGTAGCATAGCAGACGCTTTATGTTATTCTAAACTAAATGACTTTTTGTTAATTCGTAAAAATAAGTCACGAGACGTTTTGCGGTAGTTTCACTTGCTTTTATCAAAGTACATTCAGCTTCTGTGTTATGAATAGAAAATTATTCAATCACTGGATTTATTGATCCAAATAGTAGCCATTTTATATAAAGTAATAAAGTGCAAGGTTGTAAAGTGATTGTAGGATTGATTTTGAGTATGTAAATGGTCTTTTGCTTATTTTTTGTAACATCTAGTATTTATATTTTATCTTTAAAATTTAAATATAATATATGGCAATGCTAATTATAAATACTTTTAATGTTAGATATTTTCTACTTTATGTTGATTCGTGTCAGTATTATTGAATATTTTATTTTTAATACAACAGGATCAGTAATCATGACAGCTGGTACTAGTTTGGTTGTACCTATAGTGCTTTGGGGGCGAATAGCTCCTACACATTGCATCTCGTGTATATACCTGTCACGAGATCAGAAGACGCTAGTTACAGGCTGCTACGATGGACAAATTTGTCTATGGCAAGTGGATCCTGAAACGTTAAAGGTATTAACTATAAGTTATCTTATTAATGATATCAGTCAATCTTAACAAGCTTAGCAATTCAAAATGAAATATCTTACAAAAGAATATTGATGCACAAAAAAATTATCTGCATTATAATCAAAATATATAGATATATATGAGAGTAATGCTTGATGTATACACAGCGTTAACTTCTAAATGGTAAATATCTATAATTCAACAAATTTTGGAACTATCGAACTTCTATTAATTTTTAAAACCAAAGATGATTCATCTTATTTTAAAAAGGTATTTTTTTTCTGTATGATTAAAAAATTTCTATTCAAGCATTATCACAACTACTATTAACAATTAATCATTTTAACCCTACTCTTTATTAATTGTAAGAATGAAAAAAAAAAGTAAAGTAACTAATCAAATACCCAATGTAATTTAAAACTGTTTATTTCACAGATGACTCCCAGATGTTTACTTGTTGGCCATACAGCACCAATAATGTGCCTTAGTCGAGCTAGTGTCATTATGGAACAAAATTACATCGTCAGCAGTAGTGAAAGTGGAGAAATGTGTACTTGGGATTTGGTTGATGGAAAGTGTCGTGAAAATGTCAAGCTGAACAATATTCACACGCAGATGCTTTCTTATGTATCTGCAGGAGGAGAGGATGTTAGATTATTTTGTTCTGGGTAAGTTAAACCTTTTATGAACATTACTAATAGCTATACATAAGTTATTAAAGATTTTACCACTAGAATAATGCTAAAATTATAAATTTAAATTGTTCAGATATTACCCAGAGGTATTAGTGATGGATCCATTTAGCCTAGAGGTACTTTTCACCTTGAGCTCACGGGTCAACCCAGACTGGATAAGTGCTCTGCATGTTCTGCGACCGGCCAAACGGAAAGGTCGGTTCTACGTGCACACAAGTTAGTTACACTCATTCACACACGTACGCTTCCAACCTTATTTTTTTTTACTTTTACATTAAACCTTTTGATTCCCTATATATTTTTGTAGTAAAGTAACTTATTTGCACAGTTGAACTTGATCATATTGCAAAAAATTAAGGGATTTATAACTTTCTTTAAATAAATTGCCTTATTTAGAATTTTAAGTATGTGATAAATGAGCTTTTGGTTCAATTCTCGGCAAAAATATTATAAATGTGGATAACAATGGGTTGCACTGTTTTTGATTGATGCAAGTCACAAAAATTTCTGGTAAAAATGATCTAACGATTATATTAGTTAAGTTTGAATTCTTGTACATAATAATGGTAATATTAGTCCCTGTTGAAGCTATTTATATATTTTTAATGTACATTATAATGTTGCAGCATGTAATCAAATCGGATTCAAACTGGTACTTGAGTGCTGGTAGTTGAAACTGCTCTCTGTACTTCTATTTTTTTCTAGAATATTGAACGGGTTTAAATCTTCTGGCTGTTTTAAGACATTCAAAGCATTTTTTTCTTTATTTTGATCGATAAACATTGATCAAATATGACTAACAAAAACATCGCGCTAACTTTTTATTAACACATTTTATCCTTTATTTAATTTTATTCTATGATGCTCACTTTATACCTTGCTAAAATCTTTTCCTTGCTGTTCATTAATCATCTACACATACACAATAATCACAAAACAATACACTCTGTAAGTATAGTAATAAATATTCTCTTCTGAATATTTTAAGAAAAGAGAAATAAATTGTAATGTACTTTTTATAAGCATGAAAAGCTTGCAAGTTATGGTGAATAAATTGAGAATTTTTTGTATACTTTGTACTATAAAATTTTTAAATCTGTTGGCATAGCTATTTAATTTATAATTGAAGCATTTGCATTTCGGATTATTTATTTTATATGTGTAGACTTTATGTTTATTGGAATGTCTGATTTAGTTGATTTGAATTATGAATTTTAAAGATTTGAATAAATGTCATTTATAAAAAAACTTTGATTTGTATATATTGTTACGTGGGGATGTTGAGGTTCAGGGTTGGTTATCGGGGATTTGAAATAAGTGAGACCGGTGTTCAGAATAAGTCTTATATTCAATTGGGCTAATCGCGAGAGAGAAGTGGTCCGCGTCGCGGTGTCGTCCAGACTCCTCGAGTCGCGCTTCTCGAGGCTCGACCTAGACTCGGTTTTCCGAGTCGGTCCACCTGGAAGAAGGTTGGATCTTCTCACCCGACTCAGCCGCTTATCTCGCGTGATAGTTCAATTCGGCGGAGGGCAGGTGTTAAGTAGGCGCTGGCTGCGCGTGGGAACGCAGCAATATATATAGATAAAATAATGATAACAATTTCTTTTAGGAAAATATAAATTATATATTTTACACAAACAGAGTTCATGTTTTTTATTTGCTTCTTAAAATGAAATGAAAGCATTTGCAATTGGGGATAATTAAAACTACGCACAAATAATTTTGAAGTTTTGTAATTTGTGTTTCTGCAAATGGCGAGCTTTGCATGTATTCAATGTTTCTTTTTTTTCATTTCTGTATTATACAACTTTATACATTTTATTCCAATGTATTTATTTATTAATTCGTTCAGAAATAAAAAGGTATATGAAATTTATTTTGTGTGCATGCATGAAGATGGATTTAAAATTTGTTTATACATGCATGATTGGAGTAAAAAGCAATATTTTAGAAATTCCTGTATAGTCTGCTTGTATATAGATTTTTATTTTATAATATTTTATTTATGTTTAATATTCTATAGTTTTTATATCAGCAATAAAAGAAACATCTTGTTACCTGTTGCTTACAACAACTAATCAACATATTTTAAAGATGACGTGGTATTGGCTTTAACAACTACTGGAACAGTCAAAGTTTGGACCCTCCTAGGACACGAAAATCGAAATAGTGAGCCTTTGTATGAGCACGAAAGCAAGCAGATCAGATGTTTAAATGCCCTGGCTATGACATGTTGTCCTTACAATCAACGTACAGTGCTTATAGTGTGTTCGAAATACTGGCAGGTAAATCTTCAATTTCATCAAATAAAAATTTATAGTTTTAATACTCTAATCATATATTTTAACTAACTATAAGCATAATAGTATTTTTAAGTATGTTAAATAACAACTTTTCCCATAGATTTATGACGCTGGAGATTTTTCCGTTTTGTGTTCAGTAACTGCACCCAGAGGAGAAAGGTGGATGGCTGGTGACTTTTTAGCTGCAGATCGTGTAATTGTTTGGAGCGATGAAGGACATGGCTATTTATACAAATTGCCAGCCAAGTGAGTTATAGTCATAATACATCAAAAATACTTTATTCACCTTAAAATCTATGTTATTACAAATATAATGTTAATTTAAATCAAATGAAGAAATCAATTTCTTTTTAATTGATTAAATCTAGTACTTAAAAAATGAGCGAAAATTGATTTCTGAGCATTGCAACTTTTTCTAATTCATAAAAACACAATTGCACATAAATTCAATATTAACATTATCCATTCAATTGACATTTTTGTATTTCTTTATTGGTTGTAGGGCATTTACACAACTTGAAAGGTAGTTCTACACAAGTATTTACGACATGATTCTTACTAATTTTAAACAGTTATGCTCTTAACATGTTTCAACTTATAGATAACTTTTTTCTTTGCAAACTAACAATAATGGGCTAGTGTTTATTGACTAGATTTTTATAATAATACATATTAACATTAACCAATTCTTACAATGGAACACTAAGATTTTAATATGTATGTTTTCGTTTTATATATTAGAATTTACTGCTAACTATTAGCATAGCACTTGCAAGCAATGCACAGTTCAATTATTATTCAGTTGTTGCCCATGTTTCTTTTTTCAAGCATAATAGCGCTAAAGAACATTTTGCATCGTAATATAATTGTCATTCAATTCATTCAAAATTATATCATTCAGACAAATCGATTTTACTTATAATTGTGTATTAATTTCATTTAAAAAAAAAACATTGTAGTATATAATCACCAGTGAATCATGGTGACCACACTCCCTATTCATTGATAATTCTTTGCCTATGCTAAGTAATATTATATAATATTAAATGTTAGAAAAATGGTATATTCTAGAAATTGATAAATACCTACATTTTAAATAAAATGTAAAATTTTCAAAGTAACTATATATTTTTTACTAGTAACTGTAATTATTATTTTTTTATATTTATAATGTTTATATTTAACTTACTAGTGAATATAATGTATTTTACAATTCAGAATACATAGTTTTGAATAATTTTCTAACTATAAGAAAAATTTCTTAATTTTCTATAACAGAAGTTAATTTTCTTAATACAAATTAAAAATATTAAAATTTGATCTTTCAATTTCGTATAATATCATTAAATTTGTACTTACAGTGAAACTTAGTGGTCGCTATGACAATTTGTAAATTTATAATTAACAAAAACTAAAAATATCATACATATTCTTATCCAAGTATCAAATCTTAGTTAATCATAATGTATCATGTCTTCATCTTCATAAGTATCACATACAGGTAATTCAATTAATGCATTGCTGATCTTTTTTCACGATGATGTTCTTTCCATAAAAAAATTAACATCTGCCATAATTCTGCGGTGGACCTGGTCTAATATAGCAAGCTGAAGGGCAAGGCTCTCAGCAGGTAACCCTGCATTGTCATATAAAACTCATATTATCTACTAAAACATGTTTTCTTCTTTCGTAATTCTTCTCTCTGTAAACTTTGGATTCTCCTCTTCACTAGTTTAATATTCTACAAGTCACATTTTCATAAGCTATTGTTCTATTATGTTTGTATTCTCAAAAATACCAGTTTAGCGAACTTTGTTGTTAATATCAACATTTTAAAAATACTTTTTATTCATTATTATTGAAAAAAATAATTATGAATATTAATAATTTTAAGTTTTCTTGATTATCATGAAGGAAATGAGAAAAACAATTATTTTGAATATAATAAAACCTTCCTTATAAACCAAGAAATTTCTTGGTTCGCAAGGATTGTTTCTTTCCACCTTTAATTAATATTCATGCACAAATGTTTCAATCGTTGATAATAAGACCTTGTTTTCAATTGGGCCAAAAATACTTGGATGTATCAATTTTTGTAAGAACCTACTTTTTTAAATTTGATAAATGGTAATAGTAACCGATCAATTATAAAAAATGAGAAATTAGAAATTGTTAATTGTGATAATAGTTTTTTTCGATAATATAGAGCAAAAATACGTTAATAACAAACTTTAGGAAGCAGTTATTATTGAGAATTATGTATACCCAATTTAGATACAGTCATCTGTTGTCGATCAAACAAAATCACATAAAAAATTTTCTTTTTCTTCTTTTTTTTTTTATAAATTTTTACATAATTTATGCCATAACATATTTACTTACATTTTCATTTTTCAAATTATTATAATATTCATTTCTACAGTTTACAGACATAGCTTATATTATCAATTGAAAAATTATTGGAAATTAAAAATAAAATTTTATGTTTCACTGTTTCATCAATAACTAATGTCTTTTCCCATCATCTTAAATCGAAGTATTTCTAGAGTGTAGCACTCATTTTTTCACGCTTCCAAAATAGTAAACTCTTATCACCTCATAAAATCATTTATTGACATAACCGATATTCTTTTTGCTTTTTTTGCTTTTATGCACGCACTGAATGGCACATGAACTGTTTTTTTTAAAACAAACCTTTTTTTTATGCAGTACAGTGGATTTTTGTTGCATATAATAAGAATTGAAATAGATGTATATAGTACACATATAAAACAATAATCTAGCATTTTTTTTTTTATTTTGATGTAAGTAGTAATTGTAAGATAATTTTGCTACATGTTATAATTATATATGTGTTTATTCGTTGTGAGCGCTACATATTTTGATCTTTTGACAATCTGTCAAACATTTTATTCAATACATAAATCTATATAATACATTTATCTGAATTTCTTAACAAATAATTTTTGGTAAATAATTCTCAAAAGGTCAAATCGCAAGCTTTAATCATAGTTAAGCAAACGTTTATAAATAATATTTTTTAAGCAGCAGCGTAGCAGATAATAAGGAATTCCATGCACCATCAGCAGAATGCGACCAACCATATTTATATTGCACTCTGACACAGCCTGGTGATAAGGTTTGAATAATTCCTCTGTGACATAACAACCCTCTTTTTCTATTTCATAAATGTTTGTTGTTTTTTAAGCCACTGTCGTGTCCACCTGCGATGAGACTAGTGACAGCTCAACGTGGAAACAAAACCCAGAAGTATCTTCTGCGTGGAGACAGCGAAGGAGTCGTGATGCTCTGGACAGTACCAGAAATCACAGGTCAACAGATGACTCAAATAAACCAAAATGATGGAACCCCACCTATGTTATCTCCAACACTGAAAACAAGCTTAACGACAGCTTGGGAAGAAATGAAACCATTTCCAGTTGGTATTCTAGACCAGTTAGACAGCGGAGATAGCCATGGGATCAAGCTGACATCCAGTATTTACTTACCCCAACAGAGCAGATTAGTTGTCGGAAGAGAGGATGGAAGTATAATAATTGTACCCGCTACGCAAACTGTGATGCTGCAATTACTGCATGGAAATCATCAGCAATACGATGGTGTGAAACGAACAGTATCTGATTCATAATTTTTTTCATAAATTTTCGATGATTTGTTTTTTTTAAAACTTACATTATTAAATTATTTTATTTTTAACGTGAAAATTTAATATTTTATTATACTGTATAATTTATTAGATTGGCCTCCTCATCAAGTTCTTTTGGGTCACTCTGGTCGTGTTAATTGTTTGCTTTATCCATACGGCGCCGCACCCAGATATGACAAAACTCATTTAGTTTCCGGATCTGTGGATTTCGCTGTCTGCTTATGGGATTTGTACGCTGGAACTTTAATCCATCGCTTTTGTGTGCATGCTGGAGAAATTACACAGTTAATGGTTCCTCCAGATAATTGCAGTGTAAGCATACATTATTAAACAAACTCAATTGTAATAAGTAGTCAATTTTACGCTGTCTATTCTTTTTTACAGCCAAGAATACAAAAATGTGTTTGCAGTGTTGCTTCGGATCACAGCGTAACATTATTGTCCTTAGCTGAACGAAAGTGCGTTGTTTTAGCTTCGCGTCACTTGTTCCCTGTGGTCACTATTAAATGGAGACCATTGGACGATTTCATGATTGTTGGTTGTTCCGATGGAGCTGTTTATGTCTGGCAAATGGAGACTGGCCACTTGGATCGTGTTTTACATGGTATGATAATTTTATTTTGGACCATTAATATCAATTACAGTAAATGATCAAATGCTAATTTGATATACACAGGAATTATCGCCGAAGAAGTATTATACGCCTGTGATGAGAATATAATGGTTACATCTGGTACTACAGGAGGTGGTGGAGAGTTAGGATTAGCCAATCCAGCAGTCCACTTCTTCAGGTACTATTATTAACTTATTCCTAGCAATTTTATATAACAATTCACAATTAAAACACTAATCGTAATAATAATAAAATTTTACTCTTTACTTATAATCATCGATGTTACAGAGGTTTGAGGCACAGAAATCTGTCAGCTATTCGTCATGCTACCCAAAGAGGCCTGCACCAACTGCAGCAACTTCACGGGGCCCACGGCAATGATCATGGGAACCAAATCAGAGCAAAAGGAGCTCCGCTCACTATTCAAGGTTTTCGCAGCAACCCCAAAGATCCGGAGAGCCATATTCTGTTCTTCGACATCGAAGGTCTTATAGGTAAAATCTTTAAAGTTTGAACGTTTAACTCTTTTTGCAGGAAAAATTTGCAAGAATGAAAGGATTAAAGTGCCAAGGATAATAAAATTGTATTGTTCATGCTCAGTTTTGTCATTATTCTTTTTTATCTGTGCTTCATAAAATAAAAATTTCGATGTCCATACAGTACAATTATTGAACGACGAGTATGGGTCTATGTCGCCCGGGTCACTGGAAGCCCAAGGCTTAATTTCAGCTACAGAGTATCAGAAAGTTGCTGCACTTACGCAGTCAGCAAGTCCTGATGCGCATAAAAAGATTGCAGGTGAGAAGGTTATGAGTGCCCTTAAAATTACTTAACCCTTTCAAAATCCAAGCTACTCTAAAAAGATCTATAAAAATTAAATATTAATTTTTTAGGATTTATATGAAATTTATAAATTTTATTATGTATAATCTAAACACTATGCTCAAATAGTACTTTCTGTTTATTAACAAAACAAGCTTTTTGGTCTTTAAAAATTTAACCAGACGCTTATAATATTAAGAGTAATATATAATAAATTTAAAGTGAGTTTAATTAATTTAGGATTACAATTAAAAAAAAATCAGCCTTTGACGCTTAATTTCCTATAATTATTGATAAAAATGTGCTTGTAAAAGATAATGTTCAATTGCTTGGAAGACAGTAGTGGTGGCTAAAGGGTTAAGAATGAGAGTGCATTTGAGTCCTTATTTTTAAGGATTGCACGTTGAAAGAAAATAATCTGCAGTCATTGACTAATTTGAACATTTATAGACTTTTTCGGTCGCGTCAAGGATAAGGCGGGTGACATGGAGCGAATACTGAAGGAAAAGGATCGACATGGTACCGTGTTGTAACAATGTTGTAGAATTTGTTTTCTGTTTATTCTTTATCAAGAACTTTTTATTTTTAGTTGTAATATGTGTTTACTTGCTTTGACAACTAGTGTCTGTATTAACCATATTTCTTATATTCTTGTCTAAAAATATTATTTATACTTATTTTTATAGATAGATAGTTATGTAATATTTTAATTTACATTATTATTATCTATTATGATTAAAAAGTCAGATTGATACATAACAAAGTAGATGGTACGTGTAAAATGTGCATATTTCTTTACAAGTACACCAAATTTAATTGTTCCACAATTGAATAATCTGAAATCAAATGATTTTTTAATCTTTTTTATGTATGTATTTATTTTCATTCTATTAATATTTTATTAGCGTTAAGTTTCAGTATCAGGACTTACAGCTTAATGCTTCAAATGTAAAATACGATCCTTCAGGCAAAAAATCTGTGGGTCTTGCATGCGAAGCTCTCTGTATTATTTATTATAGTTTTTAATGTTGTTAGCTTATTGTGAATGAAATACATACATGGGAATTCATGAAATGGCTAAAGGGATAATTTTTCTATAGGTATAATAGCTAAGATGAAGGAGGGTGCGGAGAATGTGCATACTAAAATTCAGGCCAAAGTGGAAAGTGTTGGCCTAAAGCCGTCGACTCTCGATGGCAAAGGTTAGATTTACGTTTGCTTCGCAAAAATATGCAAAGAAATAGCTCCTTACTGCAAACATACAGCTTAACATTCACGTCCTACATGTTTTGCTTTTATTATTTATTGTATTAGAATAATTATTATAAGTACTATCATCACCCATTTTGCTATGCAAGTATTTAAAAAGAGCATCTATTCGTTTAAGTAGATTTTAATTTTTATAGTTAAGTTATTTGTCCTTAAACGAATATTGATTTTATCAACAATTGTTTTCTACATAATCCATCATTTAAAATACCTATCCTGCTTATTTGTATTTTTACATTAACATTTTGTTTCTTAATTCTTAGCAAGTGGTCTTCGTTCAATCTACTGCAAAGAATGATTCTAAGAAAGCATGAATATACCTATGCTTCATCATCTTTATAATTTCGCATATTTCAGTTCTTCATTTTAGTTGATTACAATGGCAATGCAATCCAGATTCATTATAAAATTTTAATTTATTCTCCCTGTACATGGTAAACATTTTCCTTTTTATTTTATGAATACTTTTTAAGCACTTTCCCACTACATTTAAATGAATTAGCTGTATTTTTGATAAAAATATTTGTGTCCTATCATTGTTTCGTTATTTCTTGTCATCATTATTAATTTTTATTTATGTAATAATATTACAATATAATATAGCATTGATCTATATTTTAGTTGTAGTCTTTAGTTTTAATCTATTTTCCTTTATACTGAGACTGAGAAATGATTTTCCACTACCCTAATTCTACCTTAACTATAATACTTTTATTGATTTTATAGGTGATGGTTGGAACAATGATAGCAGTAGAAATTCACTAAAACGTAACGGTGCTTTTAATGAGCCAAACTCAACTATGGAAATAGCTCAACTTTTGCTAAGTTTACTTCATGCCTGGGGTATGGATCCAGATCTTGATCGTGTATGTGAAGGAAAATTAGGATTGCTAAGACCAATGGTACCAGTCTCTTTTGGAGTTTTATCAAAAGGAGGTAAATTTTTCAACTTTAATTCTTAATTTATGACATGACCTTATACCATAATTTTTATTTACTTGTTTATAAGTAAGTAAAAACAAATATAAGAACTTTTTAAATCTGTAACAGTAAGCGAATTAAAACTATACATTTTCAGGCTACATGTCGTTCCTACTTCCAACGTGGCAAACTCACCTGGAACATTCAATGGGAGAGCCGGTAACTCAATTGGAGCAGCGCTTGCCGGTGGAACTAGTCAAACAAGAAAGGTTGACGCGTGCATTTACTGCAAGGGCGCACTGGGAATTGTCGACCACTTTAACCAGCAACCATTTGTTAGCTGTGGTGGCACTGTCAAATACTCTTATGTCAATGAATAACGCAACATTTGTTCCTGAACAAGAAAGAAATCGCAAGATGCATAGGTAAGATAAAGAGATTCTTTTTTGCAAAACGTTATTACATCCAATTTATCTATTTAGGCCAGGAAATAGGCCAGTCAATTGGAATAAAGCAGAAGAGGAAAACGAAGAAATGTACACAGTGCAGCAAGCTCAAATAAAACAAGGCTGGTCCTTGTTAGCTACATTGCACTGTGTTCTTTTGCCTGATAAAGTTGCTGCTCAAGGTGGATCAAAGACATTTAAGAGACCTCAAGTTGAAATGATGGCTCGAAGATGGCAGCATCAATGTCTCGAAGTTAGTATTTTTTTTTTCAAATTATTTAATATGAATATATTTATTTTTTATTATTAATTATAAAATTTTTAGATACGAGAAGCAGCGCAAGCCCTGTTACTTGCTGAGCTAGGAAGAATGGGACCTAAAGGTAGAAAAACTCTGGTAGATAGTTGGGCGCCATATCTACCCATGTACAGTACCCAAGAGCCCATTGCTCCGCAACCCCAAAATCAAAGTCCACCTCCTGGTAGTCCACCTCCGAATCATGAGCTTCAGGAGCCGGAGGATGATGAAGAAGAAGAACTCGCTGAAGGTACAAAAATAATTTTCTACTTTCTTAAACTAATTGAATTGTATAAGCAATAAATTAAATAATCTTCCTTTTCGTAGAATTAAGCATATCGAGAAAACCTTCGAGTGTCGCGGAACTAAAGCGCAAGCAAACAACAGCCGTGGTGCTGTTAGGTGTCATTGGTGCGGAATTCGGACAAGACGTTTCAACTAATAATCAGAAAAGGGACAACGACCAAAGACGCAAGAGCTCGGTGGTCGAAGGCTTTGGAATTGGAAACAATAATTTATCTAGACTTACAAGTATGGCATTGACGCATTTGTTATATGCTCCTCACACAATAAAGTTACCGCTACACACGTCTCTTAGAAGAGCCGCCATAGATCTCATAGGTCGTGGATTTACCGTCTGGGAACCATATTTGGATGTATCTAGGGTAAGAATATGTAAACTAATTAATTGAATATTTTAGATGTTTATTTTAGAACCGAGTACATTGCGAATCTTAAGACATTATGGTATTAAGCATTATTAAGTTTTGTAACCAAATAATGAGTACATTACTTTGTTTTTTAATTTAAAAAATAATTTAAGGCTATGACACATTGATGAGTATAAATTTTAATTAGGTTCTTCTGGGTTTGCTTGAAATGTGCTGTGACGCCGACAAACTCGTACCAAGTATGACTTATGGTCTTCCATTAACCCCAGCAGCAGACAGCTGTAGGACCGCTCGTCATGCTTTGACATTGATTGCCACCGCTCGTCCAGCTGCCTTTATCACGACGATGGCGAGGGAAGTCGCCAGATACAATACGCTTCAGCAAAACGCACAGACACTTAACGTGAATCTTGGGGCTAGTGTACTTGCCAGAGCTAAGCCTGAGATCTTGAGAATTGTCGAGCAGCTCATTGATAAGATGCAAAGTGAAATGAGCGACTTATTGGTAGAAGTAAGTATGAACAGAGAATATCCTAACCATTCTCGATTGTCTCTCGAATTCGAAATACATATAATAACTATTACATATCTTTCTTTTAGGTCATGGACATCATTTTGCACTGCTTGGATCCTGGACACTTAAAGACAAAGCCATTAAATGAAGTCTTCCCTGCCGTCTGTAGATTTAATCAAGTAAGGCGTACAATTACTTTATTATTAAGGAAGTTTGTGAATCTTACGATACTTGCTATGATTATTTTTTCTTCATAATAATCATTCAATATTGTTGTATTAATTAAAAACAAATTATTTCAGGTAAGCCATTATCCAGCCACGCGTAGAATAGCTGTCGGAAGTCGCACTGGTCATATTGCTCTTTATGAATTACGCGGTACTGTCAAGTGTCAAACAATAATTGCACATCAAGCTCCGGTAACTGCACTGGCATTTTCACCAGAAGGAAAATACCTCGTAAGCTACTCGTGCTCTGAAAACAAATTATGTTTCTGGCAGGTAAGCGTTGAATCTTATAAACTTCTTTGTATATTCAATAATGGATTTGTACAAATGTATTATCAAAAATTACAGCAAATAAGTAGCGGAATGTTCGGTCTTGGGAATTCACAAATTCGTTGCATCAAGTCGTATAGTACCGCACCAATAAACGATGTTGCTAGGTTAAATCCCATGAGATTGGCCCGTCTCATTTGGATTAATAACCGCACCGTGACGCTAATGCTGGCCGACAGTTCTGAAACTCGCTTTAACGTTTGAATTTTTGTGAAATTAACTTTTATGGAGTGGATCAAAGAGTTCTTAACTGGCATAAACAAATTGAGATTGCACTTGCTATAAGTAGACTTTTTACATATCTATGATTCGAACTTGTGATTGCAAACCAAAAATATATTAAAAACTTATCTTATTTTCTATATTAGAAGTGATCCGTCTTGAAGCGTTAAATGCAGAAAAAAATAAGAATCGATGAAAGTACAAAATGTAGCGACGGTTATAAACACTAATAATCCTCATTTCATACTCTCATCGTTAATTAAACTACGAGATGTTTAAATCTTCTATGATTAACTTAAATAATATCAAAGGATTTGTAATAGGTCAATCTCAATGGTACCGGTCTAAAAGAAACTTATTTTAAAATTTGTTTTGTTGTTATGAAATTCTAGTAACGGAATCAATAAATAGTCGTACATATATGTTTACTAAAAGAACCATTAAAGACTTTGCTTAGCATTGATAAGTTTTAAATATCAAATGCTGTGCAGTCTGAAAAAAAGAAAGTAAAAAAACCAAAACACCGCCCAGGTCTAAACATGTACATAAGTTGCAACTAATCAGCTGTACACTAACGTGATTGCGAGATCTTTTAAATCTTAAAAAATCACTTTTTGTTATATACTGAAGTAACAAATGCAGAAAATTTATATAGAAATTGTAGTTGATATTTTGTTAGATGTAATCTCGATTTATTAATTTGTCTGTGAGTAAAGCGTTGATATAGCATTCCTATATAGATTATAATAGTATATAATATAGATACCTAAGCAGTATATTCCTTATAATATTTAATAATTTTTAAGTTACAATGTTTATTTTCTTTACATGTTACAACACTTTCTATAACTAAGAGAGATTTGTTATAATAAATTCATTTAATGAGTATTATTTAAAACAGACAATCAAACAATATTCTGAAATAAATGAAGAACTGCATATTTTGCTAATAAAAGAAATTTCACTTACGAATCTCACAGATGAAGATGGACAGAGTCAAAGTGTTATGATACGAGTAGATCTTGTCTAACGAAGTAAAACAATGAAGTTGCAATGTAAAAATATCAACTGTAATTTTTATAAAAATTTTTTACAAAACAAGACTCGATACACATAATATGAATGCATCGCCGGAATTGGGAAAGTTGAATTTTTAAGATTAAAAAGGAAGAATAGCATATGTAATCTTGAAGCTCATCTTCATTTGACTGTGGCAGTCCTTCGATATTTTCTATACAACTGTACATTTTCCTCTGTAAATCGTAGATGCGATATTTTTTAGAAGTAGAAAGAATAACTTTCTTTGAATCGGACAGCTGCTACGAAATTACTGAATATCGAAATGTATAAAGCACAAAGGCTCTTGAACTTTTAAATATGACTTTAGTGGTTTTTCTTGTTTTCCTATTTTTTTAAAGTCGGATATTTCATATAAGCTGCACTAATATTTTTAAGCTTTAAAAATTTGCTACTCTTAAAAACTTAATTTGTTCTAATGTAATTATTTCTATCACTTTAAACAATATACCACCAAAAAATTAAAAAGCACTAGAGCTATGCCATACTTAATTTAATCGTTTAATTTTATACAAGGATTTTTATAAAAAATAATTTCATAATAAAATGTATAAAATACATGTGATTTACATAGCAGCAGCTCGGTTTAAAGTTAACTCAGAAACTTTGTAAAGATCCTAGTTGCATTCATGAACGTCAAACTATTTATTTTTACCATTTAAATTCTCACGCGATCGAAACGTATGCGCGGTGACAATAAAATGGCTAGTATAATTTTACCATTTGTTACCTTTTAAACTAATAGAACATCGTTAGGTTCTTTGTTAAATGAAATAATCTGAAAATAGTATTACGCTTGCATCTAGACAAATCTATTGTAAAAAAATTATATAATAATAACATAACTTATTGTTATCGTATTGTGCGAATTGTAATGCCTTCCGGATCTTTGACTTGCTGGCGAGCAAAGAGTGCTTTCAACAATTGAGCTATTCTCTTTATTTTTTATTTCGTGCTTCGTTTTTTCTTATGGTATTTTTATAAAGTACAATTTTAGACGACAATAATTTACGCATATTATATACTCTCCTTTGTTACGTTGGGAAGTTCATTTATATTATAAATAATTAGTAACTTTTACTAATGCTTCGAATGCTCACAACTATCATCTGACATGTGCACCTTTTGCTTAGGTGCATTTAAAATATTTGCACAATAATTTCATTAAAATCATTGTTATGTACGAATTAAATATATGTTTACATATATCAAAGTATGCAAAGCTTTTAACGTATTTTTATTATGGTTTTTGTTCAAGTTGTTTAGTTTTAGTTTTTGTTTTATCCGTTTAATAAGTTTGAAAAGCTAAGTCCTGCTTTACCATTATTGTACAAAATTAACGCTTTTTCCAAAAAACAACTGTACTAAATAATGCAATATTTTTACAATATACTTTTACAGTTATTGTTAACTACATGCAGAATTGCAGTTACATCGTTGCCACTTGTTCTTTTTGCAAAATTAGAAAAACCTAACGCAAGGTGCCCATGTTCGTTAAACCCTATAATTTGCACGATGGAATAGCCATTGAGTCTTTGATCCTGGAGTGAAGTCACGCTTAATTGTAAAATTAAATGTTGCATCGGTTTTTCGCATCGAACTCGAGAGCAATGCCCTGCGAGGCTCGACGGGACGCACGCGTACCGACCTCTGTTGAAAGTTAGAATATAATGTTTAGCGAAAAAAAATGCGCGCGTACGCGAGCCTCGTAAACAACTGCCTTTAACCAGATCGAAAAACTTCGTTATTAATATAAATGTATTATAGATAGTCGAAAAAAAAGTGCGTATTACCAATGCACGTGTAAACGTATGAGAAATAAAGAAGAGCCACGCGCGTTATATATTTGTTGTTATCGCTAGCGTGTATTTATCGAATGTATTTAAGCTCATTCATTATGAAAAAAATGTATTACCGATGGAATATTATATTATAATATATATGTATATACACAATAAGCGTTGCGATTTTCATTTTCTTTTGTTCTAATAACTGCATTTATACAAATCGGCCCATTCGTTTTTATAACATCTTAAATATTGGGGACGTTCATAGTTACCGCAATTTCACAATTTTTTGTTTCATTAATTAAATATTCATATTTTTCTAATTTTTAGACCAGAGGGATTGAAACGAAATGAAACGCAGGAAATGCAGGAAAAATCTGTAACTATAATTATTCCCTTACTTTTCATTCACAATTTCTTTTTAAACGTCGCAAATGCACGCCAATCACTTTTATATATATATATATATCTTCAAAATTTAGATTCAATTATACACGGAAAAAAATGACAAGCAAACATTACTTAATTTAACTCGGTAGATTACACTGAAGCAGGAATTAAGCAAAATGTATTGAAGATATTGGGCAAATGTTACTGAAAATATTCGGTAATACCTACTGAAATAACAGTCAAATACAAAGTCCGTAAATAATCAAGCAAAGATTACTTTGCCGTCTTCCAATCGCGAGTGTGTATAATACACTCTTTTTTACTAAAATGTAAACATTAACTTTTCAAGTTATTTAATTTATAAGTCCTAATTTTATATTCAATATTTTCCGAATTTGTACACCCTGTGTATTAAATACGCTTGTCGGTTGCTATGCACATATCACACGGTGTAAACA